>PVJL010001548.1:0-107098 GCA_004026885.1 Lyroderma lyra
AGTGGTTGGAGCCTATATTCTTGAGTTGGAGAGATGCATCTAAGTCATAGTCACACACTTGTGCCATTCTCCTTTTTTCCTATTAGTAGAATCCTCATATTGTTTGGGGTGGCAATATGTCGGCTGAACAATGACATTTCCCAGGCTTCTTTGCAGCTGAGGGTAGCCACATGACACCTACTGGCCCCCGAATCGTAAGTGGAAGCCCGTTGGGTATTGCAGGAAAGTTTTGCTTTCCTGAAGGAGCTGTTAGCCCTTCCATCTCATTGCCTCCTTTCCCCCTCTCCTTCTGGATTGTGAGTGTGAGACTAGGAGTAAATGGCCATCTTGAAATTATGAGGTGGTCATGCAACTTTGTTAAGTGAGAAAAAACACTGGTAGTTGGTTAAACATGCAGCAGCTGTATCTGTCTTACACACAACCCCTACTGATCATCTCAGGCATGTATGTGAGATTATGAGGCTGAAGTTCTCTGAATGGGTGGTAGGAGCCTGGGAAGGGTGATTCCAGCAGTGGTCAATGGCCAGGACATCAGAATTATGTCTGCAAGGCCTGGCCAGATAGGTAAGATCTAGTCTCCTAAGCTTCAAGGGCTCCCCCAAAGTGGACAGCAAATTGCTGTCAGCTGTCAATATTCTTCCATCTAGCACCTGATTGTGTTGTCAAGTGAAGGGGACTGCATCACCAGGCCTGACTCACAGGGTTGTCACGTATGAGGAGCAGACGGGAGAGTGTGGGTGGAGATCTGTGACACCAAGGTGCTGCACGCATGCCAATTACCTCATAGCAGGTCGTCTGAAATTAGAGGGAGCAAAGCCTAAGGAGGCGGTGGGTTTGGAACTGGCCCTGAAGGATGGCGCTGACGGTGGTGGGCAGTT
Source organism: Lyroderma lyra (assembly GCA_004026885.1). Classification (NCBI taxonomy): domain Eukaryota; kingdom Metazoa; phylum Chordata; class Mammalia; order Chiroptera; family Megadermatidae; genus Lyroderma; species Lyroderma lyra. The sequence goes on from PVJL010001548.1 coordinate 879, forward strand.
ACAGAAGGCTGAGTACAAAGGGTACAGAGCTGAGGGACCCAGCACAGGAAAAGCCAAGCAACTGGGAAGGCTGACGATCCACTGAGAACCGGTACCGAAAAGAGCCAGGCCAGGCCCCAAGAGTTTTCTCCAATGATGAACTAAGCTGAAGGGATGTGGAGCCTAAGTTGAATTTTTTTAAAGCAGTATTTGCAAGGCCTGGGGGCCCAGAGCTAGAACTTTCTCTGCAACACGGGCTTAGAAGAGCCCCGGGCCCAGGCCTGCGTCCCCGTTCCGTCCCCAAGCCACCCGCTGACTGTCTGACATGCACGAGCTGCGGCCGCCTTCCCACTCGGCGTGGCAGGGCCATGGAGCACTCGCTCCTGGGTAATGAGACAATTAGCTCCTTGCATTCTTCCTGCAGGAACAAATCTGGGCCCCCATGGCATCTGTCCCCTCCTGTTCCTCCAGCTGGCCTCTTTGCCACATGGACACCCTCCCGGGAAACAGGCCCCGGCTGTCTGCCTCTCCCCTGCCCACTTCCGCTTCTAGGAAGGGCTTGGGGGAGGCTGGAAGAGCTGGGAGGGAACCGGATGCTCGCAGCGGGCGGAGTGATTGATGACAGTGCGCGTGTGCCCCTGAACTCCTCATCACAAGTTTTCCTACAGGGCTGGCAGGCCCATCTTGAAAGCTGCTCCGTAGCTGAGGCGGCATATGGACTGTTGACAGAGCAGCTGCTGGGGCAGAAGACGCTGAAAGGAAGCCTGGAGGGAGAGACAGAGAAACCCATGTCACCACGTGGCACCCAAGGCCCAGTGCTCAATGGTCCAGCTTGCTGCCTCTCATCTGCCGGTGAGGAAATTGGTACTGGTTCTGCTCTTAAAATACTGATCATCATCCTCCTGATCTTCATCATGATCACCATCATAGCATTTGTTGAGCACTTATGATGTGCCAGCCAGTTCTGTAAACGGGTGCATTATTTCATAGACTCCTTCCAACGGTCCTCTGCAGGAGAAAAACAAAACAAAAACAACTGCGACTGCTCCTATTTTACACAGGAGATAACTGAGGCTAGAGAGCTCACGGACTTCACACTGGCCACCCGCTAGTAAGTGGCCCAGGTCTGGCTGGACTCCTAAACATTGTGGGGGTTTCCTGTCACAAGCACTCTGAGTGTCAGATCACCAGACTAACTGATTCCTGAGATGCACTGTGGTGTCATCTACAGGGCAATAGGACATTCCTTCTCCCTTGGACCTCCGGAGTAGTAGGGGTGGGCTATGGTCACCGTGTGCTCCCAGAACAGGGCCTGGCACGAACACATATTGTGCATCAGATGAATCGCACATGAATAAATCAATCAACTCTGGGGGAAGTTGCTTTCATACTTATTTTGCAAGTAGGAAAACAAGCTCCTCAGGACGTCTTGCCTAAGGCCTCATAGTAAACTCGGAGGAGCCCTGAACTCGGGGCGTCAGGCCACTGCCCCTGACCTTGGTCCTATGGGGATTGCATCAGGTTCAGCGGGGGAGAGGTTGGCTGGGTTGGAGGTGGGGAAGGAGGAAGAGTGAGTGAGAACATTAGGCCACAAGTATGGTTTATTTTAGACTCAATTGCTAATATTTTAATAAATCCATGATCCAGAGAGCTTAGAGAATATTATTTCAAGAGCATCTAGCTTGAGCAAGAAGATGTTAATTATTTTTCCTTGTTGTCAGAGTTCTGTCGGCACCCTGATCCCGGGGGTTATGGAACTGTCTCTGTCCCTCATGTCTGTCAAATGCCACTTTGCTCAGGTGGATCAGTTAGCCCAGATGGGAATCTAGAACTTTCAGACGTGAAGTCAGAAACCAAGAGCCCATTTATCACATTGAAAGCTATTACCTGACAGAGATTCTATCCCATCTTGAGGCTGGAAACCTGGATAAAAAGGGAGTGGACTAATTTTCTCAGAATGCAGAAGGAAGAGTTCCCACATGTTAAGGCAGCACCATAAACCCCGGAATGGCACTACTAGATAGCTGTGCTTCGGGTGTGGCTAACCAGGGCCTGGCAGCTGGCAGTCTTGCCTTTAGAACGTGATTCTAGGAGGTTCTTTGGATGCATGTTGCACAGAAGTATTGCAAGCATGAACTTACTATGTTTTTGGGGACAGGGAAGAGAATATATATATAAACTCTTCACTTCTGTTTAAGTGAGGATGGGCCAGGAGCCCTGGGGGAAGTCAGGTTTTTAAGGACGGGTCTTTGCTGACCAAAGTAATAGAGCAAGGATCGGCCAAGAGAAGGCTAAATAGCTAACACTTTGTGGGGTTGAATTCAAGAATTCCTAAGTCCTGCAGAATCCATGACGTGGGGACAAAAACAGAAGCCTGCTGTCCCTGGGCTGCAAACGTGTTTAAAAATCCACTGCAACCATAGGCACAACTTCTGCAGCCCTTCTCTAATCTGTGGGGCACAGGGGTACCCCGAATGGGTCCTTGCAGGTAGAAAGAGAGGAACCAGGTTCCTGGACTCTCCTTGACTTACCCACTCCCTACTTTTTTAGCCTCCTCCCAACCTCATCTGATACTCTTTCACCTCTGGGGGTTTGCTTATGGTCTGCCTGGAGTGGACATCCCTCTTTTTGGCCCACTGCACTTTTATTTAAACTTAGAAACCAGCTCAAGTCATACTCCTTGGAGTCCCCCTGGCAGAGTTGGTTTCTCCTGGAGAGTCTCACAGTGCTTTACATATTCTTCTACTTCTCGCATTCCATAGCCTTTAAAATTTTTTTTTCTCTAATTGAGGGTCTGTTTCCCACACAAGGCAGAGATGGGTGTTGCCAGCCCTATTCCCTTCCAGAGGTCCAAGGACCCAGTAAATTCTGGTGCTTGGTTTCTGCTCCCTTTTGATTGAACAATAAGGCATGATGCCTAACTTGTTGGCAAAGTCAGGCCAATTCTCCTCTGTACTAGTCATTTTGCACAAACTCCCAAAGGACTTGGAGAGACCATCGGGGAAGAGTTTGGAGGGAGGACTCCTGAGAGGCAGGGGCTCCTGGGATTTGCCCATCCTGACTTTCTGTCCAAGCAGAAATGTGCACCAAGAAAAAATGCCTTCCCGAGCCAAACCTGGGTCAGAGGGAGTGGGAGGGGTGGCTGCAGACAGCAGGTCTCAGCCCCCAAGAGCTCCTCGGGGCTTTCGGACACCATAATCACTCCTTCGGGCCTTCCAAGCCAGATTCCTGTTGTTTCCATCCCCGTGTCCAAGTGAGGAATTCCTGCCAGTCAATTTCATTTTCCCACGTTCCACCCCCCAGCCCTGGACCTAGGGTGCGGCCGCCCAGCTCAGGGCTGTTACGTGGATAACGCAGATGTGGAGCACGTGGGTAGGATGGTTACAGGGATGAACCGAGACGTTACGTGCTTAGTTTCTTACTGCCATGTAACGGACGTGGGACCAAGTGTCCAAACCTCAACTGTGAGCTTGGTGACTTGTTGTTGTATACACATATGCTCTCGTCACCGCGACCCAGATCAAGATGTGGAGCTGAGGGAGCTCCTGAAAGCTGAGAGAAACATATAAACTGGAAAGTGCTGGGAAAATGTTGGTTTTGAATATTACCAGGAGGTGGAGCCTCTTTCCCATTAAACTCCTCTTTCCTACAATGTCTATGTTTCTAGAAATCACTAGCACTAGTTGGTTACCTTAGCAAATCATTGCAGGTGCCAGGGCCTCAGTACCCCACCCACGCAGTGTGGCCATGGGGACACAGACCCACAGCTCCCAGAGCCACTGCTCTGAGCATGCAGCCCCTCTGTCCACCCTCTTAGGCACAAGGATGTCCTCACAAAATGGGGCCAGTGACAATACAGCTGTTGTGTACTTTTAAATTCGTACAGCTTGATTCAGAAGATACGCTCTGTATGCCAGGCCCTGGGCAGGGAAGGGGAGAAGGAGCTTCCTAGGCTGGGCACTTGTCTGTCACAAGCAGTTGTCTCAGACTGCGGGGCTGTGGACATTAATGTGTACATACCTGTGAGGTCAGGCCCACAGGGGCACCCTTGTCATCCATGGGATGCTTCCCAAGGGCCCCAGACCTCTGTCTCCAGTGCCAATCCCCCTCTGGGCTTTAGCCAGCTTCTCCACATCATCTGCTAGGTGTGTCTCCACTGGGCTGCTCCATGACCCCCCAAAGTCAGTGTGTGTCCCATCATCCAATCAGAGCCACGTCCCAGGCTCAGTTTTGCTCTTGCCATGTCCTTCCCTCCAGTCCTTCTGCATTAGCACCTCTGCCCTGCCCCCTCATTCTGCGGGGACACTCCTAACTGGCTCCTGCCAACACTAGAGTCCTCTGCATCCATCCCTGCCGAATCTTACCCAAATTCTGTGCCTGGAAAAGTACATCTGCTCTTCCAGTCCTACTCCCCACGGCCTTCAGTGCCTGTTCCTGACCTCTTCTACCCGTTGACTGCAGCCATCCTTTACCTGGCCCCTTGGGGGCCTCTAGACAATCCCCACCCTGTGTCGCCCCTTCATTTCCCTGCTTCCTGCTACCTAGCACGGTGTCCTGCCCTGGGCGTTGGGAAGGAATGGGTGAACATGTCAGAATGACTAGACTGCCTAGGTAAAGGCAAAGTCACTGAGCTGTTAATCATCCTTCAGACACCCAGCAAAAGGCCAGATATGCTCATTCACACGGAGGCTTCGAGAGCCTTCCCATTCCTGGCCCCTGGGCCTCACAGAAACAGGCAGGTGCCTGACACCTCACAGTCCTCAGAGCTTGAAAATGCTGAATCCAGAGAAACTTGGTTGTAATCACTTACCTACTTGAAGGTACAAACTCTGTAATTTGCCTTTAAGTGATCTTAAATTAATATAAATAATGAAGTATGCTCAGAATCCTCAAGTACTGGTACATCCAGTAGAACACAATTAAAGTTAAGACAAATTTATTAGTATTGTGACTATTATTGATTAAAACAGTAATGATAAATAAGGAGAAATGTTAAGTACAACAGGGAATCGGTAATACTTCTTCAACATAATCATTTTGCTGTGACTACCCAATTATTAGTACATTTAATGCGTTATTCAGGGCAATTAATTCCTCACTTTGCTTCTGGGAAGGCACTAGGGGAAAATGACTTTCTGCCTGGAGTGGTAGTTGCTTGGGGAGGGACTGGAAAAGCCACTGTCGTGGGAGCTTCCGTGAGGAAGACCACGCCCTTGGGGAAGAAGGGACACAACAGAGACCAGGTGCTCAGACTCACCGTCGGGTCCTTTTGTAGCCACGGGGGTCGGTGGTGAGCAGGCTGGGGAGTGGGATCACTCCCTGACTTGGGTCTCGACTGGGCCACCTTGCTGTGGCCCCGGAGTTTGCCGGCAGCACCTCCCAGTGGTTCACTTATTTCACCTGTGAAATGGGGCTGCTGTAGTGCCTGCCCAGATCTGCATGTGAGGACGGTCCGCCAGTGGAGTAGGGCCATGAGGATTGTTGGTCTGGAGACCTCGGACCTCCCCCAGGCTCAGTCTGAGTCGTGGATTTGCTTTGGGTTCCTGTAAATGACTCTGGGAGTCACCTTGGGCAGCCTGTCATAGGTCCCCATGCCTTACTTTCCCCTGTATCTCCTGACCCAGGTTACACTGCCCATGAACCACCTTATCTCTCGTTGCTGGGAAGGATGTGGGTGAGTGAGATGATGAAATAATAATCGTTGGTTATGTTTACCAAGTTCTTACCTATTCATTTTCTTGTTTGTCTGTAAAACCACCCTGCTAGATCCTGCTAGATAAAGCACATTTTTGTTAACCTCATTTTTAAAACGTGGGGTCTAAAGAGGGAAAATGACTTACTCAAGGTCATAGAGCTATGTGGTAGTGGGGGGACTTGAACTTGAATCCTCTGACATGAAGGACCACGCCCCACTGACTCTTCAGCTTGCCTCTGTTATTGTCTTATTTCCTCATCCCTGGATCCTCTGGCTCCCATCTCTCCCCAATGCCAAGGATTCACTGTATTGTTTCATAAAGGTAATTGCTAGTTTTTTCATAAAGACTTTATTTTATGAGCTCCAAATTGCCCAAATTAGATTTTGTTAAGCTCACACATATTATTTTCCTTGTTTTTATTAAAATTAAGTTCACTCATTTGCCATTTGCAAAGGAGTTTGAAATTAGGATCGCTTTGTATCCACGGAAACCCAGGGAGAATCTTGTATGTGATCAGACTTTTACTCACTCAATGGGGAGAAAAAGGCAGCTGATAATTACAAGTAGGTGCACAATTCATAGGCAAGCTCCTGCGGCACAATGGCTCTGCTTTGCTTTGTGACTGGCAGGGATGACAGCTTTTTCCAGTGTGACTGTGTAGTGAGAGGGGTGGGCAGGATGGGGTGGTGGTGGGAGGAGCTAGGACCAGTCCCAGCTCTGTCCCTCCTTCATTCTGTGGCTTTGGGAGAGGCAAGGCTCTTGTTCTGGGACTCAGTTTCTCTATGTGTAAAATGGGGAATTAAAGAAGTTGAGCATAGCCAAAAGGTTTTGCTCCATGTCTCAATTCTGATTACAGGTAGAGAATGGTTACGATGCTATGATGGGAAGGACTTTAAAACCATATTTGGACTCAGCAGAAAAAATGCTTCTTGACTGACTGGCTTATTCAGCAACTAGGTACCAGGGACTCGTCAGACACTGAATACATCAGAAGAGGCTTCTCAGGAAACAGCAGTGATAACAACAGACAAGTAAATAAAATTAAATTTAAAAGATGATGATATGAAAGAAGATAAAGCAGGGAAGATGATTATTACTTAAATTGGGGATGGAAGTCAGCAAAATCTTCTCTGAGGAGTTGATATTTGAGCAGAGAGGTGAATGATAAAAAGGCTCAGTCATGAGGAGATCTGGTTGCAGCAAATATGTAGGTTGCAAGGTAGAGTGGAAGTCTGTATGTCCAAGGAGTCAAGGAACCTATGTGGCAGATGAGGTGGGGATGGGCTCAGAGCAGTAGACGGTGATGGTGATTGATTAGTTATGTCTGCATGGTGCGGGAATAGGGAGTATCACTAGTGCGTGCTCCCTGCTTGCCATCCCAGCAGTAATAGTTCAGGATTCTGCTAGCAAGAGCCCCTCCCTGTTATAGGAGTGCATCCCCACTTGGGTAGATGGGAGAAGACTCACTTGAGGAAGGGAGTGACATTTGAACTAAGCTTTGAAGGATGTCCATTTCCATACCAACAAGTGACATGTCCCTCTCCATGGTGTCCACTTTTGCCCTGCAGTGTCTGAGGATGTACTTCTTTAGTGATTGAGGAAAGGCATAGCCTGGATTGAGTAAGGAGAATTGTCTGGGAGACAGAGAACTTGGGCCCAAGTTCATGCTCTGCTGTTCATTAACTGTGTGACTTAGCTGGGTCACCTTAGTTTTTACTGAGCTACAGTTTCCTCATCTTTAAAATGAAACAGTAATAAAATTTACTTCTTGGAGTTTTGTGAGTATTACATAATAAATTAGCGCAAAGGGCTTTGTAAAATGTGATATCAGTATTTCAATATTTATAATTTATGTAATAGTTATAATTTAATACTTATACTATAAAATATTATTAGGATTTAAAAATTGTTATCATTAGGATGACTCCTGATCTCATCCCTCAGAAGAATTTGATGTTTTTACCTGTGTGCAAATTGTCATGGCTTTTATGGAAAATCATTAGCAGTATGCATCAATAGCCTAAAATAAAATGTTTCATTTTGCCCAAGAATTCTACGTTTTAGAATTTGATAAAAAGTAGTAAGTGGACTTCTGCTTCTGGTATGATAGAGTAGCTTATAACAGACTAATTAATGCTCCTTCTAAGAACTAGAAGCATTGAACAAAATACAAAAAGAAAGTTGTATATATTCATTCAATTAAACAAAGAAATGGAAATGAATGAACTATTGCCACAAGCAAAAAATATGGATGAATTTCACAAACATAATGTTAGGCCAAAGGAACCAGATGCAAGATATGTACAATTTCATATTTGAATTTATGTGAAATTCAAATATAAATTTATATATGATGCATATAGGCTATAGAAAAATATGCCTAAGATATAAATATGCATAAGATATATAAGTATAAAATATATGAGCATATAAATATATATTTACATTTGTGTAATATAAGTAAGCAAATATATATGTTACATACTACATAAATCTACTATATATAGTATAATATGTATTTGAATTTATATAAAATTCAATCTATTGGTGTTGAAGGTTAGGATATTACCTGGGGAAAGGTGTAGTGACCACATGGGAACACAAGGGGGACTGGGGTTCTGATAATATTCTGTTTCTTGATCTGGGTGTTGGTTCTATGAAGTATATACTTTGTGAAAAGTCATTAAACTGTACATTTTTTATTTGTGCACTTTTTACATGTATAGTTTACTTTGATTGAATAAACTTACCCAAATAAAAAGCAAATAAAGAAGCTTAGTTCTATAGAGAACAGACTCTTAGATTTGAGCCCCTTACCTGCCAAGTTGAACCCATGAAAGGGGACTTAGTTGAAAGTCATGAGGCCAGGACTTTAGCTCCAACTATGCCAGGGACTTTGTTTTCCTCAGGGCGATTGATGGGTGTTAGTATAAACTGTTGGCAAAGACCTTTCTTTGCATGGTCCTGTGAAAGTGTCACTGTGGAGTTAGGGAGGACTCAGTCACTGAGCCCTTACTAGAGGCTGGCTTGCAGTTTCCCAGCAGTGTTGTAAAGGGGATTTGAACGTCAGAGGGGAAGGTGGCTAAGAGTCTTAGAATATCCTGATTATAATGAATGAGTTTCAAGTAGCCTTCCAGTTCCACTACAAATAAAACAGTCTGTATTATGTCTTGGAACGAGGAATAGGAAAATCTTGAAGTTACATTTGTGGACTATTTGTCTTATTATTAAATTGCAGAATCAAGCAGTGCAAAGGTGGAAAAGACACTAAAAGGCCTCTAGTTCCACCTGCTCACATGAGATGCTCCATAGAGCCCTGGAGCTGTGGTGAGAGAGGGCTCCAAAGTTCAAAGCGGACTGGGGCTTGTGTGATGCCCTCTGCAGTCTCCGGAGTGGTGTCTGTGGTTATCTGGCCTCCATACAGCACTTCCCCAGAACAGGGACGGGCTGCCTCCCAGGCAGTCTTTTCACCACTAGGTGGGTCTGATTGTTCAGGAATTCTCTCAGATGAGTGAAAATCTGACTCCCCGTGGCCTTCACACACTGACCCAAGGTCTAAGCTCGGTGTTTGCAAACTTCTTTCATGACAAGCTTTGCCTGAGAGGCTTATTTAAGATTCACCCCAACTCCAACCCCATAGTAAACAGATTTAATAGGGTTTGGATTTTTTTTTTTTTAATAGCCATGCTTACTCCCTTCAGGCATATGAAACCAGTAAAGGACACATTTGGATACGAACATTCATTCCTTTGACACAGAGAAAAATCCATTACTGGAAATGGCAGACACTGGCTGACTTCTTTATTTGATATTTACCATAGGAGCTATTAGGTGATATCTATATCTGTATCTATATCTATATCTATATATATTTTCATCTGAACTTAAATATGAGATGTATACTATACATTTCTTCTAAATGTTTTAAAATGCGCCTCCCCCATCTCTATGATCATGAGAAAGATAATTGAGGCTGTTTTAAGGCAGGTAAAACTGAACAAGAGCTAGAGAAAGAAAATATTAAAATTTAAAAAAACCCCACCTCACTGATATAGTTGTGATTAAAAGTAGCAAAATTAAAGTCAATGTTTAATATTGAGGTCAGTAAATTAACTTTAATTTTAAATGTTTGTCAAAACCTAGGAAGAACTACCACTATACCCATATACTTCAATCCAATTTTTAGAGTAAGTAAATCATTTAATACAAGATAAAGAAACCTTAGGCACAACACACTGTAGAATTGTATGCCTGAAACCTATGTAATCCTTGCTAACAGATGTCACCCCAATAAGTCTAACAATAAAAATGAATTAAAAAAAATAAACCTGCTGTCATCCAACAAGTTATGAGAATAAATGTATAATAATGAGTAAAAAAAAAAAAAAAAGAAACCTTAGGCACAAAGATGCTCATAGAGGCATTACTTATAATTTCAATAAAATTATAACCAAATTCAATATCCAACAGTAAAGTATTAAATCAATTAAGGCATAATTGTGGAATGAAATATTATACAACTATTAAAATGATTACCATACATATCAACATGCACAAATGCTTATAGCACTCAATGTAGGGTAGCAGAATAAAAATTTGATCCATTTTTATACTTTTTTTGGATATGTGGCTGAGTATTAGAAGAAAACATGGAAAAAATTCACTTGTGTTAAACAATTATTTGCTTAGTAAATATATATTTAAAGTATTATCATCAATACAATATTATGACAACAAAATCAATGGGAAATTCCATTTAGAAAAGAGAGTCAAGTTTTTGATACATTTCCATTGAAACCAAGGCCTCCTCCTTTCACAGAACCCTAAGATCTTGGAGGTGTAGAGGGAGAGCCCTTAGGGTGCCCTGGTTCAACCTCCTAAGCATTGTAAGGATGTTTATTTTAGCAACGTGACGTGTGATGCCCTGCACTCTCCTCGACTTCTGTGACTGGTAAGCAACCTGAGAAAGTTTTCCTCCGAGTTCTTGTCTACCTTTGGGAGCCATCCAGTATGGGTGGGGTGGGGTGAGGGGGTGGTTAGAGGCAGATGCTCAGAAGTGCAGCTAGAAAAGCCAGACTTCCCATCTCAAATTTTGTTTTTTCAGACCAAAATTCTTTTGTTCCGAACAGATTGGCACCAACTTCTCAAAATTTGCATCATAGAACAAAGATTCCTGATTGAGTAAAAACAATGCGAATAGCACAGTGTGTGTCTCAAAGGTTCCTCCTGCTCGCAGTACCATCCGCTCAGAAACTTGGTTACTACTCTGCTAGGGCCAAAGAAGCCCATTGAGTCAGACCAGGAACAATGAGGTGTGGGCCTCTGGAATCAAGGATGTGTCCCAGGGCAAGGACTCTAGGACAGCTGGTCTGGGGCCTGGCACAGGGACATTAGGTGTCCTCATGTCTGGGTTAGGGACAGTGCTTTTGAGCATTAAATTTACCAGGTGAGAGCTTGGATAAATGTGACATTACTATTTGGAAATGAGCTGGATTTGTGTAGAAAGAACACACGTTGAAGTCATATTCAGTCTTAGCTCTGCCTCTTATTGGTGATGGGATTTTGTGCAATCATATCCCATTCAGGGCCTCAGTTTCCTTTCTTATGAAATAAGGAAAGCATTCCCTGTCTTGTGCTGTTGTACTTACAGGATTGTCGTAAAGGTCATTTAAATAGTATTTGATACCTACAAAGTATTATGTATGCTAGTAATTTTAATAATGGCAATGGTGACATTGTAATTCTGAATTCTATTCTGGGGTGTTAGGTATTGATTCTCACAGGCTTGTAATTATTTAAGGAATGATTTATGGGCTGCCACATATTGACGTTGTAGTATGAGTTGAGCATTTTTCTCATTTTTCTGTGCTAGTGGGGGGCGGGTGGAGGTGGTAAGTCAGACAGTCAAAGTATCTGAGGAAGACACCTGCCTTGAGAAAGCCGGACCAGACACTTTAGTCCTTGCTTGCTCTAAATCCTTGAGTTATGTAGATATAAAAGGAGGGCCAACATCATGGATGATATTACAGAAAGGCATCATGCAGGAACGCTGAATTGGAAGTGTCTGAGATGGCTCAGATGGGCAGCGGACCATGCAATGGACTGTTGATTGACCAGTAGAGGGTGGTGATCTAGAGGGTGGGGCACCTTCCATCTGAGCCCTCCCAAGACTATTTGTGCCCCTCCTTCCCTTTCTTCCCTCCCAGGGGTCTGAATCTCCAGGTCAGGGACCTGAAACCTGCAATTCTTGCTCCCTCTTTCCCTCTTATCCTATCTTCCAGCTGCACAGTTAGAGCGATGATACCTAATGGCGTGCTTTAAGACATTCTTTTTTACTGAAATGGTACAATGATTCAATTCTTTTTTGTAAAAGAGCTAAACAAGACACATGTGATATATAAATAGGGGCAAGGTCTCCTTCCACCTCTCCTCCCCATCCCCAGCGGATGCATTTATACACATACACATATTAATCACATGTCCTTTTACTGCTTGTTTTTTTATTTTTTAAATTTTTTTACTAAGTCATGTATTTTGGAGATTTTCCTATTGCCATATCTCCAAAGCACTCTGTTTTCTGAGGAATGGATATATGATGATTTAGTTAACCATTTTCCTTCCCATTGATGGGAAGTTAGGTTTTTAATTTTTTGTTTCTGAACACAATACTGTTCATAAAGTTGTACAATGAGTTGTGCTGGGCCCACCAACAAATGTTTCTTTTGGAAAGAGTCCTAGGAGTAGAATAGCTGGGTCAATTGATGTGTGCATTTGAAATTTTCGTGGGTGTTTTCAACTGAACTTCATCAATTAGCTTCACCAGTTTGTACACAGAGTGCGTATGAGAATGTCTCTTTCCCCACATTTCCACCAATACGTGGTATCTATCTTTTTACTTTTTTGTCAAAAAATTCTCTTCCCCCTGGCTAATGCAGCTTTGCATAATTATTGTGTGTGAAATATTAATTTTCTGTGAATTGCCTGTTTTTTTCCTTTACAGGTTTTTACAATTGAGTTGTCTTTTTCTTTTTTTGTCTTGATAGAAACTCTGTATGTTTCTGGATATTAAACCTTTCCTTGTTAAGTGTGTTGTAGATATTTTCTCCCAGTTTTTTTAACCTGGCTGGTCTTTTAACTGGACTTTTGATGCATTTTGACTTAAAGAATTTTATAACTTTTATAAGCTTAAGCCTAGGAGATTCTTAGAGTTTCTAGATTTTGTCTGTTGCTTAGGAAGGCCTTACCATCCTAAATGCATAGAAATTTGCACCGATTTTCTTCTAATATTTTTATACTTTTGTCCTTTAACTCATCTGAAGGTTATTTTCTTTGGATAGATGGTGTGAATTAGGAATCTTATTTACTACCCCTCCCCCACCCCCATAAATAGCTAATTGGTACAGTCTCACTTGTGGATTAGTCCACTGTTTCTTTTTTGAACCATCACGTTTATTGTTTATTCAGTTTTCATATGTACTCTAGTTTGTTTCTAGATATATGATTTTGTTCTGTTGATTCGTTTGTCAATATCTGCACCAATACTAGAACATTTTAATTGCTATAGCTTGCAGTGTTTTGACATCTAGTAGGATAAGACCTAAATTAAAAAAATGCTGTTGAATTTAGACTAGAATTACATTGACTGATAAATGTGGAGAAAATCAGTGTATTTTCAATGCTAATTTGGTTTATCACTTCAAGTATTTAAGTTTTCATGTTATTTTATCTTCAACTAGATCTTGCACATTTCAAAGTTATTTTGTTTTCTAGAAATTTTGTGTTTGTTATAAGCTGAATCCTTTTAAAAGTATTATTTAATTAATACTAGCATATAGAGAAACTATTACATTAATATGGTGTGTCTATCCATAGTTTTGAACTTTTATATTAGTTTTAATAGTTTTCAGTTGATTTCTTTGGATTTTTTTTAGGTGGGCAATATATTATTTTTAAAAAGTGAAAGTTTGGTTTTTTTTTCCTTTTCAAGCTTTATGTCTCATTTTTTCTTGTCTTTTGGCCCCCCGGACAATAATGACTGGTATCAGGGATAGCAGTTAATTCTGTCTTGCACTAATCGTTTGTGGGAATGCTTCTAAGCTCTAACCATTGTTTAATTGATAATGATTTCTGGTAGATACCCTTTTTCATGTTGAGGAACTTGCATGCTATTCCCCACTTACTAAAATTTAGAGACATTAATTCTAAATGTTGGATTTTATTAAACGCCTCTTGTATTTACTGCGATAATTAATATTTCTGAGGCAAATTATAGGACGATTGTCTTTAATGTTGAATTGTCCTTTGCCCCTTGGATAAGCTCTCCTTGCAGAAAAAAAAATCTATGCTTTGGTATACTCTTAGATTTGATTTGTTGATGTTTATAATTTAGGATGTTTGCATCTACATTCCCAAATAACAACTGAGCATCTTTTTCTGTGATTCTTACTCTCCTCCTCCTCTAGTGTTAAGGTATTGTTAGCTGGAATCTATGACCACTCTAGCTCTCCTATCCTTCTTCAAACATGTCAGACTTTATCACACCTTAAAGCTAAGACACTTACTGCTTCCTCCAACTGGGACGGCTCCCCCAAGAGGTCCAGGTGGCTGGAGACTGGCTGCTCATAAACACTCACCACCTTATCTAAACTCGCTACCCCCTGTCTTTTAGCCTGTGTTATGTCCTCCATAGCACGATTTCTATTAGAAAGTGTATTATTTCCTAATTTGTTTCCTTGTTTGTTATCTGTCTTTATCCTACTAAGCTGCCACCCATGAGACCAGGGCCAATTTCTGCCTGGATGCTGTCGCCTGTCACAGAGTAGGAAATACTTATTGAATGGATGAGTGGTTTTGGTTGTGTTTTTTTGTTTTGTTTTGTTTTTCCAGACAAGGGGCACAGAAGACAGAATTTCTCAGTCTCTAGGTCTGAAACACATTTCAATTTTGTCTCCTTCGTTGCATGTTGGTTGGCACGGGATTCTAATATGTAAGTACCAGTCCCTGCATATGCAAAACAGGGATAATGAAGGCACTGATCTCATGGAGTTTTTAAGGGCTTTCAGTGAGAAATGTATACAGGGCACTTCTCACCATGCCAGGCAGGTAGGTAGCTGGTGTTCAGGAAATGCTTTGTATTACTGTTCCTGACTCCCTCATAGAACACCGAGGGGCCTCCCTGAGCCACAGTTTCTCCCCACTGGCCAATGTGGACAGCAGTCACAGCCCTGATTATTTCACAGGGTGATATGAAGATCCAATGCAAGCGTGGCATTTGAAAATGATTAAGTGTCATGTGAATATTCTGATTCTTTCTTGTCACATCCAAGAAAGAGCCCCATTAAATGAACCTGGGAAGCAGTGTGCCCTATGGGCAGAGAATAGACCTGGAGCTAGACAGACCTGAGTTCAAATCCTCACTGTACTACTTTGGGCAAATTACAAGCCCCTCTGATCCTCATCTTCGTTATTGCTGTTCATTCTGTAAAATAGATAACACCTACCTCATGAGGTTACTGTAGAAATTAGATAAAAGTGGATATATACAAAACCCAGTTTAACATTTTTTCACAGGAGTATTTAATAAATGATATCTATTAATATTGTATTTGTCTATGAAAAGGATTGGCAAGCCATGGTTTAAAACATTCTCTTTCCAATTTTCCATCATTGAAATAATCACACATCGCACATCCTCACTGGCAGATTTCACAACTAGTGCACTCAGGAGAAGTTATTTATTTGAATAACAAATTCTTTGCCCAATTCCCCAAACTGCACATTCAAACAGGGGTTGTTACAGGTCTACGAGATGGGAGTGGATTGAGGAAAGCGTGATGATGATGGCCATAGAGCTAACATGTATGGGTGACTCACTGTTCCAGGCACTGTGTTAAGAGCCTTACAGGCAATCCTCATTCCTTCTCATCCTACAGATAAGAAGGCAGAGGCCCAGAGAGTCTAGATAACTTGCCCAAGGCCACACAGCTATAAGAAGCATAGGTCATATCTGAGTCAACCTGAAGTTGGAGTCTTCACTCTGTATTGGAATGGAATGGAGCAGAGGCATCTGGGCAAAGCAAAGCCTTCAGAGCAAAGAGAGAGCCTCAGAACTCCAGTGTATCATTTTTCCTGGGTATAGTTACTTGCTTATAGTGTGTGCTTGATTAATACTTTTTTGAATGAATAGAGTTAATGATTTAATGCACAAACAAGTATAGTTTTCTTCTGAAGACCTCTGTAAACAACACTATAAGAGTATACTCTAAAATTAACTGCTTATAAAAATATGGAACTGTAAAAGAGTGTGCTATAAACCAGACTATAAGAGGTCACAAAGAGAACGACATCATTCATGTTTAGCCCAGAACTATTGGTAATGCTCAGTCTTAGCATTGACTCTTAGCATATGTTTGCTTTGTTAATTATACTAATATACAAGGGCTGCTCAGAAAAATTCCAGCCACAAATGCCTCTATTTTTCATATTGATTGGCTGGATACTTTCTGGACAGCCCTCATTTGTGTGGTAGGCTGGCTAGCTGCTCACCAAAAATGGACTGCATTCCCCAGTTTCTTTCCCAGTGAAGTATGCTATGAAATGGATTCTTGCCAATGGAATGTGAGTGGAATTAATGAGTGTCACTTTCTAGCTGTGAAGGTTAAGAAGTAGGTGTGTTTCTTCTCCCTCTTTTCCTTTTCCTGACTGTAGAGGATCCTGAAACCCTAAAGAATGAGAATGGAGCCACAATATGGAAGGAGCCTGGGTCCCTTGAGAGACTGCCCATCAATAAACCAGAAACACCTGGGTTGGATGTTTCCATGAGCAACAAAGTTTTCATTGTGTTGTAATTTGGGGATTATTACAGCTCATAGCATAACTTTACTCAAAATTTTGAGTTCTTCTGAATTATCTAATCTTTGTAGAGTTTTATATACTATATGTAAATATGTTTATTCATTTTGTCATTGACAACTTGTGAAAGTATAATGAATGAAAAATAGGGGCACAAGAAAAATGCCCTAGAATCTCATTTTCCCTCTCTTTCTCCAGGTTACAGAAATGGTTATTATAGTACCCAAAGCAGTTTTATGTAATCATTTAACCATTGTAGCTTAGTGTTATATTTATTGTTATATAGAGGAAAAGACTGAAGTTTACTTAAGGGATTTTCCCCAGGTCACCCAGCTGGCAATTAAGATGCAGTGTAAGGACTCAAATCACATTTGTCTAGCCTCACAGTCTCTGATTTTTTGTCATAGCACAGTAGTAAATGTAAATTTCTATGTGGAGAAGTTAACTTTCCATTAATAAGGTGTAGGCTGACCATATTTCCTTGAGACAAAAACAGGATATTGGGATGACAAAAATGGGATGGGGTTATTTAATATTCCATATTCATGAAAAAGTAAGATGATAACAAAAGTTTTATTACATGAACATATTGAGCTAACAATCATTCTTCAGTGACAGAACTCATACAAAATTTAGGTAGACATAGAGGGGGACTGTATTTCACCATGATTGTGTTATGAATATTCCTCTGATGAAGTAATCTTACTTCAAATTTCATTCTTTCAACACCCAATCATAAAACTTCTCACACTCCATGACAAAATTTTGTTTTACTACTAATATAGTCCTCATTGTCTCAACATTTAATCTAGATTTCTCCTTTGATCACATACTGCTCATAACGGAAAATATTCTTTCAAATATGCTGTACTTCCTGGAAGACAAAGAATAATATTACAGAAGTCTTGAAAGTCCAGGTGTTTTTTGCTCCCTTTAGAAAAAACCTTTACCCATCTATCAGATAGAAATGTTTCCTTTGTTCCTTGTACCCAACTGCCTCACAATTGCAGATTTTATAAGGGTCCACTGATCAAATACATGAGTTTCCCCTGTTTCTGTGTGTGATGAGTTCCTCATTCAGGCTGTCCTGCATTTCTTTCCATTCAAGCATCTTCCTTAGTAGCACTCAATTGAACTTCTCTGTGTTTCTCACACTGCATGTCCACTGTTGATATATTCTAAGTTGGTTTCATAGAAATTCTCAACTATTTCCAAAAACTTAGTCTCTTTAATTTCTCCTGAATCTAACATTTTCACTTGTTTTTTTTGACATCAGTAGTTATAAATATTTCACCTTTTCTGGAGCCTAAATTGTTTACAAGATTTTCAATGTTTATGGCTACATCTGTAGCTGAAATAATATCTTTTTCAATTAAGCTAATGTAAGTATGGAATGTAAACACTTGATTTCTTGCACATGAGCAGTAAAAAATCTGTATGGCATACCACACTGAACACACTAATGTAGGACTACAGTGGCAAGACTGCAAACAATCATAAACATACACCAAAAAGCAAAATGAAAAAGGAATGAACACTTCAACTGCAATCACAAGCCAGTATATGCTAATGTCCTACTGGAAAGTTCTGCTGTAATAAAAGAAATAGCTAACAGCCTGTTGAACCAAAATATGAGTCTGAAAAGTCAGAATCAAATTGAATGTAGGACAGAATGAATCTCTATGGGCAGAATGATGGTAGAAATAACAGTAAGACTCACAGTGACTGCATCCCATACTCCTAACCTGATGGAAGCAAGCAGTCAGGTGAGCCCATTCAGTAGTTCATGTACATTGAGGCCCTCCTGACTCCTACATGCTTAATGGGGCATAACAACCACCTCTTGAATTCCCCACCCTGCAGACAAGCAAGGAGGTGTTGTCCAATCAATGCTAGCTCAAGAATCCTGGCCCTGACTGGATAAAGTAAATGGAATTCCTCTTTCATGGTACTAGTAGTTTTACTGAACACATTGATTAGCATAGAGCCTTATGATAAATAAACAACCTACGTTCAGTTTTTTACAAAAAAAATTTTAAATGGGACAAAATTGACATTTATATTAAAATGATGGGACAGTTGGGAAATAAGAAAAAAAAAAAGAAACAAACAGTCCTGTCCCATTTAAAATGGTACACATGGTCAGTCTAGCAAAGTTTTCAAGATGGCTCTGACATGTTTCTGTCTCTTTCTTTTTTACACCTTTGTCTCTCCCAGGGTTTCTTTGAGATGTAGTGCCCAAAGCTTGTGATTAAAAACAGCTCAGAAACAAGAGAAAAATATCTCCTAAAAATAAGTAACACCTTGGAACACAATGTGTGTGGACTTTTAGGAGATGGACGAGGCTGCATGACATGGAGTGGCCACGGGGGCAGCTTTCGGTCTCCACAAAAACTGTCTCTTCCTGTTGTCAGTTGCTCCTAGGAGGCTTCACGAACTTGATCTCCGAACCAGGAGCAGAAAAATTGGACTCATTTTTCCATAGAAATGAGAAGTCTTCCCTCAGAAATTTGAACTGCTTGCAAGGTAGAGTCTAATTAGCCCACGTAAATCATGTTATTCAATTATGTAACTAAATGAAACAGGAAAATGCTCACCAAAAAAAATCAGGTGATAAAATAATATGATGTAAAGTAGTATAACAAAAAATTTATTAAAATTTTATACAATCACACACATACTTGGCAAAAAGATTGAAAGGGGATATATCTCCATGTTGTAGAAGTTACATCTGAATGATGAGAGATTAGAGTTGAAATTTATTTATTTTTAAATTTGTTTCTGCCCTCTTTAATCTCATAAAGTAAATATACACTATTTTTATAATCACAAAAAATGATAAGAAGGAAGTAGAGGTTGGTTTTATTTGAATTGATCTAATTTTAAGCTTTTTGCTCATTTTCAAATCATACCCTTTTTTTGTGGCAAATTTTCTGAGCTACAAAAATTTACCACAAATAATAAATTGCTGTTAATATTATAAATTATATGATAAGTATTTAGATTAAAATTTAGAGTTACTATAACAAGTTATTCATATAACACTCCACTTCAAACTTTTCTATTTATTCTGAATTGCCTAGTCTACTTTATAAAGTTTAGATAACATATAAGTTGTTTCATTTTGTTGTTGATATTTTGGTTTGGTTTAGTTTTCTTAAAACAAACAAATCTAACCCTCCAAAACTGAAATTAAAAAGCAAGCTAGATAATGAAACATATGTATATAAATTTGATACAAAGTTAAGAATTACATTTTCTAAAGAGTACTTTAATGTATTTAAGAAAGAAGATTTATATTCCTACTCATCTCCATAGATAAAGCAGTCTGCTAAATATGAGACCCTGTGAACCTTGAGCGGATTTAATTCTGGTTCAGAAATAAAAAACATGATTAAAATCACTACAATGGTAATTAAGTATTTGTTGAGCTACATATTTGTTTTCTATGGTTGTACAAATTATCACAAACTGAATGGCTTAAAACAACACAAATGTATTACGGTTCTGTAGGTCAGAACTCAGATGCAGGTCTCACGACGCCAAGATTAACGTGTTGGCAAGACTGTGCTCTTTCTGGACTCTCAGGGGGAGAATCTGGGTCCTTGCCTTTCCCGGTTTCTAGAGGCTGCTTGCATTTTTTTGGCTCATGGCCCCTTCCTCCATTTTTAAAGCCAGAGGTCGTAGGTGGAGTCTTTCTCACATTGTATCCCTCTCTTCCCCCTCTTCTTTCACCTTTAAGGACTCAGGTCCGCTGGGATAATCTCTTTATCTCAAAGCCAACTGATTAGCAACCTTTATTGCATCTGAAACCTCAATTCCCTTTTGCTAAGTAAGGTAACCTATGAATGATTATTATGCCTGTCACACACTTCTGCTCTGTGCTAGATGTGATGCTAGGAGGAGGTGGGGAAGTGGGTCCAAAATGAGGCTTATGGTTAGAAGGTGAGATCAGCCATGTAGAATACCTACAATACAATGTAGACAGTGATTCAGGTCATGATAAATGAACGTATGGAGACTTGGGAGGTGAGTACGGCTCCTTTCAGCTGGGAGACTCAAGGGAGGTTCATTGTGGATTGGCATTGGGACAAGAACTTACAGAATAAGGGGAATTTGGATACAAAATGATGGCAAAGGAAGCAATGGTATCTCAATTAACAAATATCAAATCAAAGCTAGTGAAATAGCCACTTTGTAAGGAAAAAATAGTCAAATATTGATTTTTCATTCAACCTCATGCATCAAAGCAAAAGGCATGGAGGCAAAGACAGCAACAAATGTCACAGGGAATATTCAAAAAGTCTCTTATACTTCCTTTCTAACTTGGCCAGAATGTCCTCTAGTTTGTTCTAGTCACTGTTTATACTCTTTCCCCCCTCCCCCCCCGCCCTTATACAGCCTCTAAGGTGCCAGTTAAGCAGTTCCCTTCTGAGAAAGGTAGCCTCTTAAAAATTTTTTATGGCTTATACAGCTTAATGCTCTGAGCTGAACAAATTCTCCTGTTTTGATTGGACCAGCGTGAGCTAAAGGCTCCCCAACAGAGAATTTCCTACTGGATGCTAATCATCTAAGCCCTGTGAGATTGTGTCTGCTTAGGGCAATTGAACAGGATACCAGGAGAAAACAGGACCTCTAGGGAAGAGAGAGAGAGAGAGAGAGAGAGAGAGAGAGAGAGAGAGAGAGAGAGACAGAAAGGCGAGCGAGTACTGGGTGAGCACTGCCATTGCATCCTTCCAATAAACTCCCCCTTTCGAAGGTTTTTTCAGCAGATATCTGTTTCTTAAAGTCAATTAAAATAGCATTTGGCATGTTTTAAGGAGGAACCATGAGACCTCACCAAACCCCTGAGTGTTTTGTATCTACAGGTTCTTTTGGTTATTAAGATTTTCACATTGATTTGATTATTCATGAGCTAGATACAGTCCTTCTGGTAGTCAAGTGCTTGTCTTTTGCACCTTATCACACACATAGCTCTTGTTTACTGATTTTCAGATAACTACCCATAGAATTTTCTTTCTCCCAAGTCCTAGATAGATTCTGTATCATATCACATTGTTGGTCTGGATTCATAAGAATGGGGCTGTTTCTGAACCCCAATGTCTAAAATCCAGAGGACAAAAAAAAATTAAATAAAACCTTGAGAAGATAACACCTCCTGGATCTTGTTGCCATGGACTCTGTCTCAATAACCAACTCTCAATAGCAAAAACGGAAAGATCTGGTTACAATAGATTACAAGCATTTGCATTCAAATTAGTGGGGTTTTTTCTCCTATAAAAATAGAACTATTGAAACTCAAAGTACAGGAGGAGTCATGAGGGCCACTGAGTTACAAGGCAGGCAAACCCTTAAAGAAAGAAAATAGATGAGTTAATAAATTAATCCAGGAAAGGAAAACGAAGTTATTTAAATGAAAGAAGGTAAGTTTGAATGATATTATTAGTAATTACTATAATAGTAATTATAATAGAATAAAATGGAAGCAGGAAGGAAAGAGAAAAGAAAGAGTTCACGAAGTATTTCTCAGAAATTTAGAAACAGGAAGATTTTGAATCAACCCATTTTTTAGTGATCAAACCCTTTAAGGAATTATAAAAAGGACATTAGAAACAATGACCAGCAAAACTGAAAATCATTACCAGCCAATGGGAAGAAATACAAAATAGGCTCAGAGAGGAGAGGATAAAAGAGCAAGAGCCAAGAAACGCCATAAACTGGGCTTTAGAACACGAGAGGGCCTTGAAGATTGGCAGAGGTGGAATGTTTCCCAAAGTGCAGGTAAATTTGAAGGAAGTGAAAAAAAGAAAATTAGAGGAAAAGAGAAAGAAAATAAAGAAAAATTCTTGCCACAGTACAATTCCCAGAGGACTGTCATAGAAACAGCTTATAAGTAAGACCACCTGCAAAAAGAAACCCACATGAAGGTGCACCCTGATAATTAGTGGCCAGGAATTCTTGAAGTACATGTGAGGAGAGGCTATCTTAACGACATATGGAAGAAGAAAAATGTTATTCTGTACAGCTCAATATCATAAAAATAGTACTGTATTTAGCAATAGCCACTCCAGGAAAAAGCAAAATTTATGGTCCCGAGTTTAATATACCAACCAGAATAAAAGCCCAGCCCCAGGATTGGTTTCCAGCCACAAGATACCTTTGCATTTAAGGGGATGAGCTGATTTTTGCACAGCCAGTAAGTCCACAAAAAAAATTAATTAGTCTTGGTACTGAAAGAAAACATTACAAGGTCAGAAGAAGTTGTCATTCTCTTCCCCAGGTGCCATTAAGCCAAGGACTCTGCTAGTCAGGGTGACCGACCATCCCCGTTTGGCTGGGACCAAAGGGTTTCCTAGAATGCGGGACTTTCAGTGCTAAAGCCAAGGCAGCCCTGAGCCAATTGGGATGGTCGGTCACCCTAGTACTAGTTTCTTCCAGGCAATGGTTAGTAAAATTAGGATAGTGAATTCTCTAAATTTTTCAGGTATCACATTTTCAAATTGGTTGTTTTATTCTGTCTCCTAGGGAAATGTTCCTAAAACATTCAGCTTGTGATCATTCATTTACTCATCCAGTTAAGTATTGATTGAGGGCATTTTCATACCTTGGGCTGGGTGTGTGGTTATAAAGACAAACTGACCCTGCCTGCATGGGGCTTAGAGGTGAAGTGGGAGAGCAGAGTATGAGCTAAATAAACACAAATGTGCAAGTAATTGTAACTGTGATAGTATGAAGCAAAAGAACAGCACGACATTATTGAGTGACATAGAAGAAGTAATGTAAACAGGAGGAGGGGCATTCTGGCTAGAAAATCCCCTCTGAGGAAGTGACATGGAAGTGGAGAACTGAAGAAAGGACAAAAGAAGAGAGAAACCAGAGGAAGAGTCAGACTGCAGTTCCAGACAGAGGGGCAGCACATACAAAGGCCCTGAGGCAAGAAAGAGCTTGGTAAATTAAAGGGGTTGAGAGAAGGCTAATGTCTGTCTTAAATTAAGATCCCCTTAAATTAAGGGGAAAGAGAAATCGCTTTACCCTTCAGCTGGAAAACCAGGAGTCCAGGAGTGATGGAGGTAATAGTGGTCCCAGCAGAGACAGATAGGTAAATAGATAGATAGATGATAGAGAAACAAAGGCTAAAGGTCAATGGTGGATAGTGATCTTTTTTTGCCTGAACCCTTCTTAAAGAATCAAAAGAAATCAATATAGTTGCCTTGGGGTCTCTCTGATGAAGACACATTCTAAAAGGCTTTGGAACACAGATGGAAGCGGAAGCTCTGAAACGAAGCTGAAAACAAGAGAATGACAGAGACTTCGAAGAATGTGTTGTGGAGGATAAAACACTACTGAAATCTGAGATTTGCAAGAATGAGGGGAAAAAATACAAAGGCTGCTGCTAGCTCTGCTAAGTGCCAGAAGAAATAAGCAAGGTATTAAAATAGGGGCAAAATTGTGGCACTAATGGATAATGTCATGTACAGAAGACCCAGTGGGGCCTGAATAATGCTTAAGAGTCACCTTAAGAGGTCCCCAAAAGAGATACACCTGAGAGCCTCTGGCACAGGAAAGTAACACACTTTTGCTGAGGTCCCCCGCCCCACTCATGAATCCATAACCTGTTAATTACTCAGGCTAACCCTCCAAGGGGATTTTTCTATGCTTCTAAACTCCACCTTTGGATCTATTAAACATTGTAAGCAAAATCTACGTGAAGATGTCAAAAACGTGTTGAACAGTTTTGAAGATGAAACAAAAACAGGAGTTGTGCTGGAAATACTGGGTTACAGAAATGCATGATCCCATTGACAGGGTGGGATGATTGATTTAGCACAAGGGGATGGACTGTAACAAGGATAGGAGCCCAGTGCTCAGCCAGGAGGGGCCGCAATGCTGTGGACAAAGGGCTGGAATAGGCTTTTCTGTTCAAGAGCCCCAGCTCCGGCCTGCTGCAGCCTGCAGGGGACCAAAGGGGCAGCTAAGATGTGGACACAGACTTTTCATGACTTCTGCCTGGGAGACTGTGGCCCAGGTAGGCAGGGTGGCTGTTTCCATGCAGTCCTTTAGCAACTGCTCTGTCATCCCAGCTTGTGTGTGTGCTCCCTGGTGGCTTAAGTCTTGGGATAGGAGCCCAAGGTGCCACTCGAGGTTCTTGTCATGCTGTCCTATGCTTCACATTTTCACAAGCTTCCATAAAACAATGACAAGTAATTCTCTCTGTGTATGGTTAACTAAATATCTGGGCACTTACATGCCAAACAGCATAGGGAAACATTTAAGGAGATTCAAGTATGTACTCTTGGATACCAAAAATCTTCAGAAATGACTTAAACCCAAGGAAGTCAATACATTGTGTGGATTCAAAAATATAGTCAAACGATGGTGTGACCTGAAACTCTGAGTGTTTATTTCAATTCTTGTCATAAAATTCCCATTAGGTTATTCATTGCATATGCTCCAAAGAAATGTTAAAGGGTTTTATAAGGAAAGAGAATATCAGGGCTGAAGTCAAAGACCAGAGAGAATGAGCTCAACCAAATGGTCGGTGTTATTGAAAAGCAACAGAGTCACACAGTACTAATGGTAAATATAGCAGAGCAGAGACTTGGGAATCAGAAAGACCTGGGTTTAAATCACACTCTGGCACTTAGTGTCTGGGTTAGTGTTATAATACGATAAATGGGTTAGTGATACTTATTTGGGAGGATTAAATGAGATGATGTATCCAGAGCATTCAGCATAGGACCGGGAACATAATAAGCACTCAAATTTATTATTATTGCTATTATGGTTATTATCATTGTTGTTATCATTGTGGGATGCACGAAATCATGTTGAGAATCCTCACTATCAACTGATTTAAAATATCACTTTAATAATAGACCCAAGAGACAACTAATCCATTCAATTCATAGGCCGGGTAAATATCCCGAGAAGCTAGTAAATTAAATAGCGCGCAGGGAAATCATCATTGTAAATGAAGAGAGGATTTCAGCATTAAGCCTAAGTGTTAGTAACTGAATATTAGGTTGCGCCTTCCCCCATCCCTTTCATATGTTGAAATTCTAACCCCCAATATTGGGGGGTAATTTGAGGGGTTCCTCCTATATGAATGAGATTAGTACCCTTATAAGAAGAGATGAGACAGATCTTGCTTCTTCTCCCTGCTCTCCAGTGTGTGAGAATACAAGAAGGAGATCATCTGCAAACCAGGAAGCTGCCTCTCACCAGACACCAGATACCAGATCTGCCGGCACCCTGAGCTTGGACTTCCCAGCCTCCAACACTGTGAGCAGTGCTGTTTGTTGTTTAAGCCACCTAGTCTAGGTAATTTGTTATAGCAGCCTGAACTAAGAAACTAAGACAATAGGAGTCTAAAAAATAAGACAATGATATTGGCCCAGTTGCTTAGAGGTGATAAATTTGTGCAGCATTTAAGTATGTAATAAATAATATGAGATGATATCACCTACTCAGAATATGCAAAGCTAAAATGTCTCTGCCAAAAGGCAGACAACAATGAGGTTTTAATGAAAAGAACAAATGGGATAAGATGACAACAAGGAAAAAGAAGAAGCTAATAATAGATTAAGAATTAATCACAAAAAAGATGATTTCACATAGCATAAGCTTAAAAAATGCACACTATTTTCACAACTGGAGAAATTAAAATAATTTATTAAAAATATCTATAGCATCTAAAGTTCCCCATGCTAGCAGAAGACATGCACAGAAGAAGCACTGATAAGATTATGCTATTGAGAGATTTTTTTTAGCAATTAAAAAGTAATCATACTAAACACAAAAACAATATAGCTAATAAGAATAGCAATCTCAAGCATGTGGAAATAGGTCAGAAAGTAAGACAAATACATACAGAACACATAATACATCACACATATTCATTCCTCAAGAAGTAGTTTTGTTTAGTAGGAATTATGAAGATATAAATGGAAGTATAGATAAATGATTACATTTAATATAAAACCAGGAAAATGGATAACATTTGCAATAAGTTGAGTGGTGGTCTCTTTAAATACATGACTCAATATATTTTAGGAGCTTTTTTGTTGGCTGGTAATCTTTGTTTAAATAACATAGAAATTAAATATAAAAATTATGTTGAGAGATTTATTCCTCCTTCAAGCATGACCAGAGTAATCTTCCTAAATCATATATCATTTTGGCCTTAAAGAAATCTGAAAGCTCTCCAGCAAATGTAGAATAAGGTTTAGACTCCGTGCTCCGCTGCTAGAGTCTCTGATTAGGAGCAGATGCCCTGAATCAAGATGCCTGGGGTGAAATCTGGGCTCCATCACTTACTGGTACTAGCTGTGAGAACTGGGACAAGTTATACCCTAATCCTTAGTTTATTCATCTGTGACATGAGGATAATAGTGTCTCATAGCACTGTGCTTGTGCATGGGGAACACACAGAATAACTGTTGATATTAAATGGACTATAGTCTGCATTTTTAGTTTTCTCTTCTATGTATTCTTCTTCCAGAACAATAGCCATTTATTAATGCACTCCATCACCTCCCTTCTTTATGTCTTTAATCTGATGTTTTTAAAGGAAACCAAGGCTTGTCAAGATCACAAATAGAGGAAGTCATAAGGGGAGCAAACCTGGCTTTGTACTGAGCTTTGTTGTATACCAGACTCCTGCCTTACCCCACCTCTTCTTTCTATTTGATATTTACTTCCACTTTGGTGGACTAGCTTGGATCAGATCAATCTCCTTGGTCTGAAAAATTAGGGGAAAATATTAATATCTATTTGAACGGATTGTTGAGCTACAAGCAACCAAGACCTGAAGGGTCACGTTACTTGAAAGAAGTAAACTCATTGAGATGAGCCTGCCATTCTGCATTACCTTTTCTCTCAAAGCATTTGCTGCTTCATAAGAGGAAGTAAACTACTGGAAACCCATTCCACGTTCATGGATGAGAAGACTCATTATCTCTTTTCCCCAAATTAGTTTATACGTTATTATAAGCCTAATCAAACTGTCAGCAGATTTGTGGGCATGTGTGTATGAAAATTCACAAGTTGCCTTCAAAATTTATATGGCGTCATAGAGGGCCAAGAATACCAAAGGCAATCTTAAAGAGTAAAATCAGAAGGCTTACACTGTCAGATAAATCTATAGTGATTACAAGAGTATAGAATTGGTAAGAGACAGGTAAATAAACCAGTGGTAGAGAATAGAAAGTCCAGATATAGACCAATACTTATACAGCCACCTGGTTTATGACAAAGGGGACATTGCAGTACAGTAAGTAATGATTTGTCTCTTCAATAAATGATTCTGGGTCAACAGGATATCTGTATTGAAAAAATATAAATCTTGTCACTTACTTCACACTTGATGCAAAAATCAACTCCAAGTGGATTATAGCTATACATGTATCAGTTAAAATTATAAAGTTTCTAGAGGATAACATAGGAGAATATGGTAACAATTTTGGAGTAGACAAAGAGTTCTTAGACATTAGGGTGGAAATAGCATTAAACAAAAAGGAAAACATTTAAAAAATTGGGCTACATAAAAATGAAGAATTTCTGGTCATCAAATATCTTATTAAGAGTGAAAAGCAAGCCACTAAGTGTGAGAAGAAATTTATACAGCATAGATTTGAGAATGAACTTGTGTCCAGAATATAAAAAGAACATACACAATCAATCAGAAAAAGATGGATAGTCTAATGTTTTAAAAAATGCAAGAAACCTTGAACACACTTCAGAAAAGAAGACATCTAAATGGTCAATAAGAATATGAAAAATGGCTCAAGATCATTAGTCATTACAAGAATTATAAGAGATTACACATGCACTAGAATGGCTAAATCTAAAACACCGATAATATGTTGGTGAGGATGTGGAGCAACTGGAACTCTCATGCATTGCTTGTAGAAGTGTAAATTAGGTGTTAAACCATTAAAATTACTGATAATAAACTATTTTGACCTGCAAAAACTACAATTTCCCAAGGATCAAACTAACACCACCATTTGGGAAAACTGTCTGCAATTACTAAAGCTAGATATATACACAAAGCTTATGACCCACTAGCAATTTCACTTTTTGATATAAATCCAACATAAATGTGTACATGTGGGAAAAATAAACATGGTCAGGAATGTTCAAATATCTATCATCAGTTAAATGGAAAAATAAATTGTGACATACTTTTAGACAGAATAGTCTTTAACAATGAAAACAAGTAAACTATAGTATAGGTGACACATATAATATTAAGTGAAAGAAACCAGACGCAAAAGAATATACATTGCATAAAGTTCAAAAACAAGCAAAACTCATCTATGGTGATAGTAGACAGAAGACTGGTTACATTTGAGAAAGGGGTATTAATAATTGGAAGGGGCACATGGAAGGTTTCTGGGGTGCTAGTAATAGTCTATTTCCTGATCTGTCTGGATGTGCAAATCCATCCAACTGTACAGTGCAATTTTAACTTAATTAGTTAATATTATTTAAGTAAAATTTAGAGGTGATAGAGAACCCCAGACAGGTTTGCGGTCTCAGAATGGAGGGGTGTCTGTCAGGGGGTGCTCAAGTTATCATTAGGAACTCTGGGAAAAAATGGCCTTGGAGGTGATTTGAGCCCCATGGATCCACTTGGAGGGAGGAGATGTGAAGGCACGGCCTATATAAGCAGACACTACCTGAGGGAAGCATTGCATGGTCTCTTCCAGCTCTCCATGCCTGCATGTACTTTGGAGGAAATCCAGATGTCCCCCTGACCTCCAGTGGGGGACTCAGAGCTGCCAAAAAGGCCAGTCAGTCAATCAGGAGACAGTAAGAAGCCTAGAATCAGGTTGGAGTGTTGTCTGAGAGGGTTGATCTTGCAACTGGAGACCCTGGCATAGATAATGAATGGCAATAATACATGCAGTAGAGACCGAACTTGGTGTCCAACAAGCTACAGGATGAAAGAGCCCCATAAAGGCTAGTGAGGACCTGAAAGAAGACCAGGCATCCCCTCTGACATCATGATGCTGTTAGAGACCCCTACTCTAGACATCAGGCCAAGGAGGGGCAGGGACAGGGGAGCACTTGTGTGTGGGGGTAAGAAGGACAATAGTTGAATCTCAGTTTTCTGGTTCTTTTCTCCCCTCCACCTTCATTCTTTTCCCTCCTAAGAAGTATTATTTCCTATTTTCATTCATGTCCTGCAGTCTACCTGCTCAATGGTTTATGGTAAACACTATAAGCTGAGTCCATTAAGATTTGGCTATTTGGATCCCAGAAATCTTTTCTTCTCCCCCAAAACATTGCTTTTGAAAATGAAATTCTTGATTTCATAGTTTTAAGACCCTAATTTGGAAGTTAAAGTTTGAACTGATGTCTTTTTCTTCCTCTTTACATTTCGGCTTTAACGGTCCTTATTCTCCTCAAGGCAATGATCCTATGGCTGAAAAGGACAAACCTGATGCAGGAGGAAGTGAGGGGGAAAAAGCACATGAACCCATTTCCTGTTTTCCCTGAGAATATTCGCCGGCGGCACTAGAGGCGGAAGCACTTACCCTGAGGAAACTCGCGGATTACAGTCCTATCCTCACCCTCTAAGTTTGCCACGAAATATCTCACTTTCATTATAATTTTCACATTGCCCTAGTATAATGATAGTCTTTGGAAACAAATGACCTTATTCTACTGATAGCATTCTGGTTTTAGTAGTGCCATTTCTGTTTAAAAAATATAGTAATTCTCAATTGCTAAAACTGTCAAATCCTAGAAAATGTAGCATTCCTACAGGTGAAAAAAAGTATTAACTACTGATCGTCTTCGATATTTCTGTTACATTAGAATTAGAGACAAGCTCTGTTTAGAAATAACTGCAAGAGCAGTTTTTATATTTTATTTTCACATTGAAAATCACTCAGATTCCCTTCAGCCTCAAAGAGTGTGTTTACGTAAACTTGAACGCAGCAGGGAGCTGCTCTTTTCTGAATGGGAGATGGGTTCAAATGCTCTAAAATGTTAACTTGACACATTAACTTTAATATTAATTCAATGATAAACAACAGTAAAATAAACTAAAATTTTTTACAGCTGGTTTGGGGTATCAAAAAGGCAACATGAACAGGGGGCACTGAGGTGGTCGGTGCCTAGAACAAGGAAGATCTGCCCCTTCCCCACTGTTCTGTGGCCAGGTTTTGGTTTCACATTCCAAGTGGGCCATTTGAAGCCTGAGCCTGTTTAGGTACAGAGAAAGAATGGAGGGGTATTATGTTAGCTCGCTCAGGCTGCTATAACAAAAATACCATAGACCAGGTGGCTTAAACAACAAATATTGATTTCTCACCATTCTGGAGGCTATGAAGTCCAAAATTAAGACCCCAGCAGGTTAAATATGTGGTGACTTCCGTCTTCCTGCTTCATAGACAGCCATCTTTTGCTGTGTCCTCACGCGATGGAAGGGGCAAGTGAGTTCTCTGGGGTCTCTTCTAAGGGCACTCATCCCATTCATGAGGGCTTCACTCTCATAATCTAAGTACCCCCAAAGTCCCCACCTCTAAATACCATCACATTAGAGGTTAGAATTTCAACATATGGGTTTTGGGGGGTGGGGAAGGACACAAACATTCAGTTCACATGTAGGGTGTGACATTACAACGTAGGTGGAATGGTTGAAGAAGATACACATGATAACCTTAAAGAAAAAAATTTCAGGAAAACCTTTCAGTTAACTTCAAATAGCTATCTGAAACACTGTCTCTTCTTATTGTTTT
This sequence comes from Lyroderma lyra, assembly GCA_004026885.1. Classification (NCBI taxonomy): domain Eukaryota; kingdom Metazoa; phylum Chordata; class Mammalia; order Chiroptera; family Megadermatidae; genus Lyroderma; species Lyroderma lyra. The sequence continues at coordinate 32,158 of PVJL010001548.1, forward strand.
AAATAATACTTACACTTGTGTTTTAGGTTATATCACCTCATGTCCAATTTTGGATTAGGATGGATAAGTAATACATTTCCAAACAAATACAAAACAATTCAGTTCTTTACATTGATTAGATAGATCGGTTCAACATAGTCCTGTAAGTCAAAAATTTGTATTTTTCATTTTCAAATACAATTTCAAATCGAATAAAGACAGAGACTTATTTTATTAAAGCAACTCTAAGTGTGTTGCAGAAGACCTTATTGCTGAAGAATGGATTACAAAAGCTTGTTTGCTGCTTTAAATGACTTTATGTAATAGATAGCTGTTTTCTGCCCAGCACAGCATAGAAAATACATCCTTAACATGTAATACATAGAATTGAAGACCATTTACTGTCCATATTTGCTTCAATCAACTTCGAAAAATCAAATATCCACATTGAATTTTTTTTGATGAAGCTGCAAAGTGAATTGGGATAAACAAAACAATAAAAACCTATGAAAATGTACATTTACCTCATAAACTAAACCTTTATATGAGTCATAGAAAATATACATTATGCGTCTTTTATATGGAAATAATTCCCCTTTTACAGAAGAAATATATATTAGTGACTTGCATTTCTCTGGCAGCATTTTATCTCATGAAATTGGTCAGACATAAATCAAATTCTCCAAGTGATCACAGATTCAAGAGTCAAAGAATAGTAAGAGAGGGAGCAAGATTGAGGTGTACTCATCTTCGGTTTCACCAGCTTTGCTCAAGAATAGTCGATGAACCTCCACTTAGCCAGTTAAATAACATCCACCCTAATGCCCACCTTCTCGTAGCAAACTTTCTGGTCAGTACTTTAATAGACCTCTCAACACTTCTTGAAATAGTTTCTTGCAAAATTCTTATGTTTTAGAGACATAAGAGACCCAGTGACTTTAATATGTCACCTGAGCGTAAATAAAATGTTGGCATTTGACATTTTTATAATTATTTGGTTCAGGTGTTCCAGTTTCATTTCTTCAATCTGCTCCCCACCCCTCCCGTCCTCTCCCCACTTCCCCTCCCCTCCTCTCCCCTCCCCTCCCTCACACGGTCACACAACCTAAAGCCTAGTCTCTTAGGATAGAGCCCAACACAACACTGCGATCTGGAAGGCCCCTCGATACCTTGTAACGATGGCTTGAGAACGATGCATTGAGCATAGCTTATTCATTCCTTTATTCATCTATCCATGATCGTACAAGCATTTATTGTGTATTTGACACAGTGCTACCTGTGAGAAAAAACAATGGGAAGACACAAGATTGCTGACCTCTAGTCGATGCTTTGGGTGCTGGGACCACTTCCTTTCACTTTCACCTTTCTTTGTTTTGAGCTCATTTGTAGTTTCCTCTAATTATCTGCTCTTAAGAAATGACTGGAGGCCCAGATTCCAATTCTGTGCAAGGCACATACATTGGGTGAGACTAGCCATATGTCTCAATTGGCACGTATTTCTTTTGTCAAGAAAGGATTTGTTATGTCTTTAATAAAGACTTAAAAAATAGATGCAGTTTTTATTCTATCACACAATGGAGATTTTTCTAAAGTTCATTAGGGAAAATTAACACAGGGTAGTGACCCTGAATTTGGGCGTAAGAACGCCAGATGCAATACAGTGTTTGGGACATACTAAAAAATCATTGTTCATCTGAAATTCAAATTTAACAGGGCATTATTTTCCCTCTAAATATGGCAGTCTTATTTGGGCATCGTATACTTTATAAAGAGGTTCAGGTCTGTGGTTCATCTTTCCACACAATCCAGTTCAAACACCGCCAACAAGGATTGTCATGTCTATAGAGGAGGACTGGAGGTCCTTAAGTGCCCAAGAGAATTCTATCCTGACCTTACCAAAAAATCATGATGATTATCAGTCAAGATGATCAGAGCCCTTAAATAAACAGTAACACAGGCAATAGCAAGGATGCAAAATGTCCAAGAACCAGGGTCTTCCTCTATTGGATCCTAGAATGAAATTCATGACTGTGAAATTGCTCTATAGAGGGCATGATCGTGCTTCAGGTGAATTTCTGGGTTCACGGCATAAACACTCCTTTACATAACGTTTATCTCAGACACTAGCACAGTTCCAAAAGAACTTCTCTCATTTGCCAAGAAAGATCTATTTTTAAAAACCTTTATTAAAAAATCCCCTACTTCAATATCATGGCACTAATTCCTGAGGAAAGGTGTAGTGTTGTAAAGATAATTGTAAGATAAAAAAAAATTTAGGAAGGGACTCTGGGGAGAAAATTCTCTCTTCCCAGCCGAGATTTTCTGAATGCCCATACCCAAATAACTCCAAAGAGATTCACTACTCTGTATTTTTAAGTTATTTGTACATGAATATTTTGCAGTGATTTTAAAGAACAGATGTTCTCATATTTTCTCCTCTTATAAATTTTGAAAATAATCTTTTAAAATGTCTTCAGTATTCCAAAGTACTTAACCTTTGCTCTGAGGTAATTACAGGTAAACATCTTGTTACCCACTGGGTAGGTTTTTCAAGGATGTTCCCAAATCACCTACAAGTCATGTTCAAATATTTCTGGCACCTGGCAGAGTCTACCAAAGAAGAGGGTGAGGATTTACTCAATACAAGTGCCCAATAATGTCACAAAAATAGTTGGTACTTTTGAAACTCCTTAATGACCTAGCTTCATACCAGAAATAAAAGGCAAGGTAGTTGAAATTAGCCAAAGATGAAAGGGCAGAAGAATCTGGAGATGAGTAGGCTGCAAAAGAGAGACAGAGAGAAAACAGGAGAGCTCTCATCCAAACTCTGAAATGCTATGAAGAGAGAAGACAGATGGGGTTGATTGTGTGTTTGAAGATTGAAGAGCATATGAATAATACCTGCCATACACTACGCACCCCACACATGTTTATTAAAAAAATACCCAAACAACTAAATAAAGGAAACTATTTCACCTTGGCTGGGCTTTATTTTTCTGAGGTTTGGGCCTTCTCTGATAAACTCACACACATACCTGTGGGAGAAGGGTGGACTATCCCCAAGGTTTTTGAGGTTGAAGAGGTAAGTAGCCTGACCCCTGGTGATCCCTGGGAAGGCGGTTGCAGATTTCACAGAGGGTGGATGTCTGAACCGGCTCTGACTTTGCACTGTTGGAGGATACGTGAAAGGACTATACACTCAAAGTCATTACCTTTCTTTGAAGGCCCAGTTTGGTCTGCAGGGCACTGAGCAGGCAAGACCTTTCTGAAGGAATGGGACAGATGGTGGGGAACACTGGAAGGATGGTGGGAGGATGTAGTTTCAGTGTCCATGCAAGAGAGCCACGGGGGTCTTCTTTACCCAACAACAGTTTCAAAATGTGTCAGTCCTCATAGACAATGTATTGCAGAATTGTACACCTGGAACCTATGCCATGTTTGCTAACTGATGTCACCCCAGTAAGTTTAACAATGCAAAAAGTGTAAGTCCTTGGACTTTTCATACAATCTAGGGGAGGGGAGTGAAGGGAGCTATGAGGGTAAGATACTGGACTGCTCATTTTTGGTGGATGGAACCATGAGACAGTACTAAGCCAATCTACAAAATAAATAAATGTGGCCTGCCTGACACCCCTGGGATGTGGAGCAGCTCTGCTTTTCCCAGGCACGTTCTCTCCTCCATGCCTTCCCCACTCTCACGCCCCCCAGACTGCAGACATCTGTCTTGGGGCTGCATTCTGGGGCCATTTTTCCTTACCCCCCAGAACTAGAGGGCTATGAAAACATCCGGGAGAGAATTGCTTTTGTTCTAATACTGACTTTCTGTCCTTACATAGTGCAAAAACATAAACTGAGCAAAGCACCTTACCTGCTTATCCCGCAGTTGTCATCTCTTTGAAATGCAGGGGTTAGAATCACTAAGATTCTTTCTAGATCAGTGGTTGGTGATCTTCGATATAGTTGGGAAGTACTGTTTAGTCATATTTGCGGTCACAGTCACAAAACCGGAACTGCCATGATGCATTTGGATATTTCAGCTTGGGTCACTGACCCCTTTTTGTCAACAGCTGACCTTGGACAGAGGGCACGTTGGCCTGGGAGAGACAGCCTTTAATCACATAGTTGAAAGCACCTCGGAAAAGACTGGTCTTGAACCTCAAATTGCTTTCAGAGCTAAGTTCCAGTTTAGCCTCCATCTCTCAATTCGAAACTTCTTGGAAGATTTATTCAAAGCCAAACCTTAAAACATTTTTACTTTTAACAAGTAATCATCAACAGTGTAATCACTCTTTAAAGTTTTTCCTATGGTCCCTCGCACTCCCTACCTGAATCCTCAATATCTTTAAGCATAAAATGGAGGTGATAGCTTGCAGGATTACTGGGAGGACAGGATGAGATGGAGTATAAAAGGTACCCCCTCATGGTAGCTGTGAATAGGAGGTTTTCAGTAAATGGCAGCCTCCGGAGGAGTTATTGTCATTAGATCTGGGCTCTTATACCTGCTGTTCTGTTCACACCAGTGAGAAGTCATGACTTCATTCTCCCTCCTACTCTTCTGGATCCTGAAAATATCTTTTTTGAGGAACCAGATTTCCCCACTGTGAACAATGAATCCAGGGGGTTGTCAATCCAGTGATCCATTTCTTTGGAACGTTACTTGCATGATTTTTCCATATTTAATGACATTCCACCAGCAGGATAAACATACATGCAAGGTTGAATCATCTTCTCTTTCCTCTTGGATCAGGAATTCAAGCGAACAGGTGCAGGAAGCAGGTGGGAACGCTGGGAGCAGGATGCAGCTTCTGCCATGCAGCTCCTGCTCAGCGGCCCCACCGAGGTGTGGGTGGAAGGAATGAGGGGGTGCTTCAGCTGACTAGGGGGCTCATAATACACAGCAGGTCTGCAGAGAAGGGGCACAAGGTGGGCGGCCTGCAAGAAGCTCTCCTAGAAGCCCTTCCAATCAAGACCAGAAAGGGGCAGTGGGTGAGCAAGTTTTGAGGGGGACCATGTCACTCTGGTGGCTTGCTCAGAGAGTCAAGGATATAGCTTGGCCATGAAGGGAAAGAACTAATTACATCTCCCACAAACGGAGTTTGCTTTTTTGGCTAGAAGAGTAGAGGACTGACCCCAAAGAAAGTCTCTCAGAGCTCTTTGAGAGAACAGAAGAGTTTCCAGATTGGATGAGGAAAATGACATAAAAGAAAGTTAAAACTGCAAAGACTCCCCAAGAAATAAACAGAAATCAAGTGTAGAGAGGGGCGAAGAGGGGAGGTGGCATTTCATCAGTTATGCGTGTGCTCTCAACTTTGGAGCAATTCGCAGAGGTACACACGGTGCAGGGTGAGACACAAAGGAAGAGATGTTGGGTTAAAAAGCCCTTTGGGCCTTGTGGCTAACGAAGGCAACATAAAGGCATTTTTACCCATTTGAAACCATAGCAAACAAAACAAAATAAAAGAACAACAACAACCGGAGGGAATAAATGCTCTTCATCTTCAATAAAACAAGGAAAAGGCCACAACCCCAAACCACAAGCTACAAGGCCTACCTACCAAATACTGTGAAATCTGGAGGAAAATGAGGGTGAAGTGGAGACCGCCTCAGGGCTTGAGCAAGAAGGAAATTTTCCTAAATGTGAGGATTCCTCTGATTAGAATGAGGTGGCCCTGACCTAGGTGGGTCACCAGATGCATGGAAATGTCCCTCTAGAGAACCAATGCATCCCTGGGAACACTGGGAAGCTGGTGGTCAAGGCAAAACCACAGGGGTCCACCACTTCCATCATCTGAGACCCAGTCCTGGTCCAGGCAGCTGCCCGAAGTGGGGTGGGGTGAAAGGAGTCTGAGGAAGAGCAGCACTTGCATTTGTCGGAGAAGCTCTGATTCACAAGGCTCTTCTGTGAACAACAACGGGCCAGTCACCTGAAGGGAAACCATCCAACTACAGAGGAAATGATGAATTTGATGAAAGGGGCTTTGAGACAAGAAACCTGATCCAAAGCTCCAGACGCCCCCGCACCCAGCTCACTTCTCCTGCACCTCCCACCTCCCATACCAAACGTCATAAGGTGCTGACCTCATTAAAAGTCAGTAAGGGGCACAAAGGAACCCACACGAGACTTTGGTATCGACCCTGCAGAGAAAGGAGGCACGCGACTTATAAAAGAGGCAGAAGCCCCAATAAGTCTAACAATAAAAATGAATTAAAAAAAAAAAAGAGGCAGAAGCAAAGGAGACATCTTGATTATGTTTGAAATATCCAAGACGTTTCACTCTGGTGTGTCCGGTGGTGCCAAATTAGAGCATTATTTCTGTTGTGAAAAGAAATAGATTTGGTCGTGGACTTGAGTTAGCCAAGTAAATATTTTCTTGGCAGTGTACAACGTCAGTGCAAAATGCTTATTAGGCATCAACTATAATTATAGCATTCAATTAACATTCTCAAGTGATTATCATTTCTGGCCTGGTGGTGGTTGGGACTTGGGAGGTATGAGCTCTTCCTCCTATCTTTGCCTGGAAACCGCTGACTGATATTTAAGTTTGATGATGTAAGGTGGTCGCACTAGTGTAGAGGGTAGAGGGGAAGTGCGAGTTATGGCAAGTTCACGTCACAACTCATGGCAATATGTTGCCCAATCTTTTCAGTAAAACTGATCTTACTACGGTTTAAAAAAAGAGTCCAGTTTCCAATCCAATAGACACTTTTTGATGTTAGTTTACCTGCCTTATTTCTGGGATAGTGGGGTTTTGACCACCCTTTTCTTCTCCAGAGGACTAGAAAGGAAGTACAGAAGGCAGGTGTTGAGAATATACTAAACCTCTCATAAACGCAGAAGGGTAGTGATGGATTGAGTGCCTATTTTGAGCCATTTGTAATTATTTCTCAAGTTTACAACCACCCTGTGGAAAATGATGGCATGATTTTCATTTTACAGATGAGAAAACAGACTCAGAGAGGTTAAGAAGTTGGTTCAAAATCACACAGATAGTCACCAAGGGAGGTGAGATTCAAACCCAATGAAGAGAGAATGAGCCAATTAGCATTGAAATGGTCGTAGTATTGAGTGTTCAGAAATGTTTCTTAAAAGAAATCTGCCTACTTGAAAACTTCCGTGCGGTCTAAGATAGGAATATGAATACACACGGTTCACTCTACTCTCATGAAAAATACCTTTAGAAGGGCCAAGGGAATATAAAAGGAGAAAACAAATAAATATGGGGGACAATAGGGATGGGTGCTTCCCACTCACTGGAAACAGTGCTTTAGCTGCAGGATGCCATGGAGTCATCCAGGCCTGGCCTGAGGGCCGGGTGGGGCTGATCAAAATCACTGGGTCATATTCCCTCAATGTCTTCCAGGTCAGTGCTGGGCTGGGGGTGAGGGCAGGCCATGAGGCCTCCAGAAGTTTATGAGAGTGAGAAGGATCCCAGGCACGCCGGCCTGCCTTGTGTCCACCTGTATGGTGGCCGAGCAAAGTGAGGCCCCTATTTTCCATCACCTTCTAGTGCAAGCTATGTCAGGCCCCAGGAAGTGGCAGAGTCAGGGCTTGAATGAGCCCTGGGATTCAGCCCATTTTTGTCTGAGAGGCCAACTGTTTGCCCAATTAATGCAGGGGACACTGAGATGAATTCAAAAGAGTCCTTATCTCCCATGAGTCCCTATCTTTGATGGGGTGCAGAAATAGCTGAGCTGTGACAAATGACAGGGAAGCCCCCAAGGACAGGGAAAGCCCAGGGCACAGAGTGACTCTGTGGCAGGAAAAGGGCCTCCTCAGAAAAGGTGACACTGGGCTAGACTTCAGGCTGACCAAGTAACTGTTAATCTAAGGGGAGGGCAGCTCTGAACGAAAGGAAGGATATGAGGAAGACAAGAGTTGGGTAAAATACTTGGGGGAATGAGAGAAATTGGGCAATACACCCGCACGCATATACAACCCTAGGGGGCACACTTCCAGGCCTCTGAGAAAGTTTTCTGAGATGCCTGATGTGCCTGACCAGGAGAGTGGTCAAGGCAGCGTGCCCTCATGCTTTGGAAGATTCTGGGATATTCCAGTGTGCTCTGGCAGGAACCAGACTAGGGTAGTTGAGAGAAGAGGTGGAGTTGTTGCTCTTAATGGCAGAAGGGAATGCCCTGCCAGGAGAGAGATAACGTGGCCTCGTAGTGGATCTGAGGTGGTGGACCCCATTATGCCACATCTTTGGGTCTCAGCAAGTAGGACTGAGAAGCAAAATAATAATGCTAGTAGTGGCCAGTGCTCACTGAGCACCAGTTTCCCCATTTGTAAATGGGTGGGGTGCAATAATTCCTCTGTCATGCAGCAACCGTGTGGCTAGCATGTACGTGTATACACCGTAAGCTCAGCACCTATAAATGGAATCATTACTTTTTTTTTCTTTGAGCAATTTCTGTTCCAAATCCAACCCTTTGCCCCCTGTTCCACAAGGACCTCTTCTGTAAAAGCAAACAAGCAGCGAAGCAAACATCTACATTTCACTTGGAGGACATCGTCAAACGTGCCAAACTCATTCTTCCTGCGTCTTTGGCCACCCTTGCTCATGCCATCTCATTCCATGGTTGTTCTTTCTGTCTGAAACACTTCTTATTATTTTCTCAATTGACTTACCTGCAACGCTCAGCTCAGCTGTCACCTTTGCACCTACCTCTGGGCTGCTTGTCCCTCCTATAATATGCCTTTCTCCTGGCTTACCTTCATCCCAGATTATGACCATCTGGACAGCTACCTCCCTTCACAGACTGGGAGCCCCTGAGGACAGGGGCTGTGTGCCATTTCTCTACTTAGCACCTAGTAAGTAGTAAACCTGAACAAATATTTGTTGAAGATTGTCTTGAAGCAGAATCCATGAATACTGGAGGAAAATGCATTTTTAACCATTCTTGGCATTGAGTTGTCGTTGCAGTGAAAGAGAGAGAGAGAGAGAGAGAGAGAGAGAGTGAGTTAGTTCTGAAATTAGATAAATTCTCATGATTTGTTCATTGAAACAACCCACCCCCAGCCCCCAGGACTCTTCTATCTGGCATTGTTCCAGGCTCTGGAATCCAAAGGTGAGTAAGACAGTCTGTTTCTGCACCCACACTGAATGAGTATGATGTCAGAGCTCCACCTCAGGTGTGCTGTGAGGGGGCTGCGAATGTCCCAGTACCTGATGCCTGACACCTGTGTATGAAGAGTTGGTCTGGTGATTGAATAGGGAATCCCAGAGCTGTTGAAGTTGGGCTTCCACAACAGGTGTAGAAATGGTGTAGAAAGAGCAACTGCACTCCAGGGGTCAGGAGACCCAGGTTCTTGTGTGAGTTTTGTTGTCAAAGGTTGCGTGACTTCAGGCAAGTTGCTTTGAGAGAGGTTTCAAACTTTTATAAGTTTCTGCTTACACAAAAAAGGGTGGTATGAGATCATGTCTAAGGTTCCTTCCAGGAAGCTTGGATCTATGACAGCTTGAAGCAGGCCCTGAAATCCATCAGCAGGAGCACTTTGATTGGAAAGGCACCTCATGGCCCACAAATTGGGTCTACCCTCTTCCCAGCTGTGTGATTGGCATCTCACCAATATGGCCATAGCTTCTGGTTGAGAGAACTGAAGCGCTGCCTCTGAACTGTCAGAACCTTACTCCCAATCGGTTAAAGACATCTTAAGTCAAAATGAAAGTCCATGAACTTGACCAGCCAAGTGACCTCAGAAAAGTGGGGGTGGAATTCTGAGCACAGGGAGGTGAATCTGTTTATTTGTTTCCCAATTCTAATTAGAAAAAGGAAGTGTGTCAGGAGTCTTTAGTGACTCACATCTTAATAGCCTGGTTATAATTTATTAATCCCTTTCATCAAATTTTTAGCATCCCTTTCCCCAGGAGTCTAAGACTGATTCAAATGTATTTATTGTTTCTAGGTGGGGTGTCATTAAATATTTGGCATCTCCTAAAGCTGGTTGGAACACTGGATTATATACCATGTGAAGGCACACAATTTCTGAAGAAAAAGGCATGAACTGATAGAGCGTGAGGCAGAATGTATGATATATATGCAGATACACATATGTTTATTCTTTAAAATATTAATGACCTCGTATTTCTTTCCAATGCTAACAATGCCAGCCTGCTATCTCACTCTCTCCTGCAGTTTTCCCTCACTGGCCAATCCAGTGTTTTTCCTTAAAGTGGAATCTCAGCACAAATAGGAAATGTGCCATGCTTATTTTTTTCTTAAGTTTGATATACATTATATATTGTGAAATGATAGCCACAATAAGTGAGTTAACACATCCATCACCTCAAATAGTTACCATTTTGGTTTTTTTTCTTTTTACTTGTTTGTTTTTTTGTTTTGTTTTTGTGGTGAGAGCATTTCATAGCTATTGAGCAAATTTCAAGTATGCCGTGCAGTATTGTTAACTATAATCAGCATGCTGTACAATAGAGCCTCAGAACTTAGTCATCTTATAAGCAAAAGTTCGCACCCTTTGACCAACATCGCTCTATTCTCGCCTCACCACCACCCCTCCCTCTGCCCCCAGCCCCTGGCAACCACCCTTTTACTCTTTTTCTGTATTTCTGTGAATTCAACTTTCTTAGATTCCACATATCACTGAGAGCATACAGTATTTGTTTTTGTCTGACATTTCACTTGCATGTCTGCAAGTTTTGCCCATGTTGCCACAAATGGTAGGATTTTCTTCTTCTTTTAACGACTGAATTGTGCGCACACACACACACACACACACACACACACGCACGAGGTGTGATAAAAAAGACAGTGACTGTGACTGCTGCTGCTGAGCGCCATCCAAAGGAAAGGCAAGGTTCTCGGATACGGGAAGCAGCGCGTCGAACAGTATGTGACAAGTTTAAACATTTTTGGTGCAGTCGGTTGTGAGGTATGTTGAGAGAAGGTGTGTTTTAAAGTGTGACATAAATCATGGATCACAAATTACATTAACATAAACTTCTGCCAAATAAAAACATTACAGTGTGTCCTCATCCACCTTATTCACCGGATCTGCAACTTCTGGCTCTTCCTTAAGGTCAAAATGACCGTGAGAGGTAAACATTTTGAATCGATTCAGGACATTGAGGCAGACACAACAGCCAACTAAAAACACTCACAAAAGAGGACTTCTAGAACTGCTTCAGAAAGTGGCAAGAGTGGTGGGATACGTGCGTTTGAAGTTAGGGGGAGTATTTTGAGGGGGATTAATGGCAATGTGTCCTTTATTGTAATATATATATTTTTTTAATTTAAACATTCACATATTTTTTCATCACACCTCATATATACCAAAATTTCTTTATCCATTCTTTGACAGACACTTGGGTATTTTGCATGTCTTGGCCACTGTAAATAATGCTGCAATGAACATCTGGTACAGATACTTCTTTCAGCCAGTGATTTCTTTTCCTCTAGATTTATACCCACAGGTGGGATTGCTAGATCATACGAAAGATCTATTTTTAATTTTTGAGGAACCCCCATGTTGTTTTCCATACTGTACCAATTTACAATCCCACAAACTGTGCCCAGGGATGCCCTCTTCTCTACATCCTTGCCGACACCTGTTGTTCCTTGTCTTGTTGATAACAGCCATTCTAACAGGTGTGAGGGGATCTCGCTGTGGTTTTGATTTGCATTTCCCTGATGATTAGTAATGTTGAGTTCCTTGGGCTGACTTCTACTAACTTTATTATTTCCTTCCTTCTACTAACTTTAGGTTTAAAGTAAGTCTTCTTTTTCCAGTTCCTTGAGGTATAAAGCTAGGTTATTTATTTGAGATCTTTATTTTTGTTTTTAATGTAGGTGTTTACAGTTATAAATTTTCCTCCTAGTACTGCTTTTGCTGTATCCCATGAGTTTTGGTACACTGTGTTTCTATTTTATTTGTCTCAGTATATAGACTTACTATTGCCATTTTATTCCTAGTTTTCTGACTTTTTTGTAGTTTTATTCCTCTTTTGCTGTCTTGCCTTGAAATTTGATGACTTTTTGTGGTGGTATGTTTTTATTCCTTTCTCTTAACCTTTTGTGTGTATTTACTATAGGTTTTTACTGTGTGGTTACCATGAGACTTATATAAAATATCTTATAGCTATAATATAACCTTCTGTTATATTTTATGCTGATAACAACTTAACTTTGATTGCATACAAAAACTCTATACTTTTATTTCTCCCTCCCTCCCAAATTTTAGGTTATTGAATGTTAGAGTTTACATCTTTTTGATCTTATGTATCCAATAACAAATTATTGTATAGTTATTTTTAATGCATATGTGTTCTTAATTTTTATACTAGAGTTGAAAGTGACATATCACCATTATAATATTAGAGAATTATGATTTTCACTGTATATTTGCCTTTAGCAGTGAGTTTTATACATTTGTATGTATTTATATTGTTAATTAGAATCCTTTCATTTCATTGTAGAACTCTCTTTAGCATTTCTTCTAGGGCAGATCTAGTGGTGAACTTCCACAGCTTTTGTTTGTCATGATTTTATTTATTCTATTCTCTTTACTGACAATGCACCAAACTATGTGACAACATTACTATGAGTCTATCATAATCACAGGTTCAGGAAAAGACCTCAGAAGTCATTTTAAAGATCATGAACCTGAGGCTTGCATGGGGAAGTGACTCAGACTCATAGATGGTAAAGATGGAAAGGGACCTAATGAGCCTATCTTCTTTTGAGATTGTAAACTCTTCCATAGCATTTCCACTAAAAGTTTACCTGTCTTGGCTAGTTCCCCTCCAGACACAGAGAGCTCACAATCTTTCAGAGGCAGCCTTTCATACATAGAAAGCTTAACCATTAGAAAGTTCTTTCTTAACTTGCTGAATCCTTCCTCTCTTTACCTTCTCTTTTGTCTCCTCTGACTCCTCTGTCAAGGTCTTCAGTTTGCCCTGAACACAGTCTTTCTGCAGTTGAACAATGGCAGAACCAGATGCTAGGCAGACCCTGAGTGGAACAAACTGGAGAGGGACACAGCCAAGTGTGACACAAATACCAGCAATCCTGGGTGCATTGACCCTAGATACACAGCATTAACTATTCATGTGGCTTGTTCTGATCAGGAAAAGGGATCCCTTCATATGGTCTAGCATCATTTATTGGAATCCTATAATAGAGTTTAGTACAAAGGTCTTGGCTAATAATGTCTTATTTTGGTAATTTTGAGCATATCTGCCTCCCTTGGATGCTTCATGAGGAAGACAGTGGTTGGGCCAACATGGAATTTAGGGCATACCTGGTTCCTCTGGTCAAATCTCATTTTCATATCACCTCTCAAACCTATGACTTCCGACACAGTGGACATCGACACTGTACACACGTGGCTCACATGAATTACCCTTTTAACTCACACAGTCCACCCTCGGCTCACACTGTTCATTCTCAGCCTCCTTTCCTGGCTATCAGATGCCTCCCTGGCCTCACCTCATGGTGTCATTTGCATTTTCTGGGTCGTGCATTTCTGTGTGTCTCTCTTTCTTGTAAATGCAGAAACTCTTTAATATTTGTGTGGTCCAACATTTATTTATACAGTTCAGGGCCTGGCCAGCACCCCCAGCTTCCTTATCTGCCAAAGTTTTCCTTGGAAAATAGAGCCTTCGGCATCTTTACTGGCATATTTTGAAAATGCACAGCTCACAGCACAGAGCCTTTTTTCCCCCTATAAGGAGTCAACATATAAACCTAACTTACCCATATCTCCAAATCCCATATTTATAGTTGTTCTTACTGATGTAAACTAGTTACTTCCCAAAAGCTGTCTCATCCACACTGGTCCATGTAGTGGCCAGGTGATCATTTCCATAGAACAAGCTAGGAAACACAGTCATTGCCCAGCTTCTAGCCATCTTGGAGGCAGCTTGCTAAGGTTCCCTAGTGTTTAGATACACCCCGTCTGGAATCTGTGCACACCTCACATTCAGACCACTGATGAGCAAGTATTATCTGGGGAAGCTCACCTGGAATGCTAAAATATTTTTCAGAAGAGAAATAACAAAAACTTGACCAAGTGCAAAGCCTAGGAAGCAAGGTGGCTGGCATCAAAGTCTTCATTAGGTTTCAAAGCATTCATTTGAACAATGAGATGTAGGATAGATTGCATTGAATTTCCTACTAATAGGTCTTTAGAAGGGATATGCACTGCCTGCTGTTGTCCAGAAATTTTCTTAAGAAAACTATCTCTATATATGTTATTTTGGCTGAAAACCGAATCAGATGAGAAAAAAAATGTGGTCTTCAAGTGACATTGGTCATTATTACAATGATAACAGTAATAGCTAACTGTGTAAGAGCTACCCAAGTCTTAGTCACTTTATATGTATTATCTTTAGTCCTTACAGCTCCAGAAAAATATATATTATTGGTAGTGGTGATTAGACAGCAATGTATTTTGCTGAGATCTCAAGGTTATGAGTCCTTGATCAGCTGTCCACCTTGTCTGACAGCAGTCCTCCTAGCTCTGTGAGCAAGGTACAAATGACCAAAGCTAGTCAGAGGATAAATTGTTTATAACCATAGAGAGAGTTTGGGCACCAACTCTTCCCATCCTGGTCAGATAGGCTAGACTGCACCTGAATGATGAGGATGGACTTTGTGTTCCTGGACTTTGAGGTCTGCATGAAAAACCATCCTAACTCATTCTAAAAGCTATCATCCCAATGAGCAGAACCCAGGCAGGACAGACCCGAGGGAAAGAGCATGAAAGGAAAGATGTTATGCCATAGGCTTAAACCTCTCATGCTACCCACCCTTACAAAATTAATGGTAGGAGAGAGCAATCACATAAGGCAGAGCAGCCCCAGGCCCTTTTTAGCCAACTAGACTTACAGACAATCAATCCACCAAGAAAAAAAGGATTCAATAGGGCATGCCATGTGGAAGGAAGACTTTTGAAAGTTCTTTGTTCCTCCTAGTGAAAGGTCTTCTTGTTAATACAGCAATAGCACATCACTGAGGAGTGTGTAGATGCTCTTTGTTCCTGAACCCTGGCCACCATCCCAAATCAATGATGGCTCTCATTCTTGCCAAACCTAGAACGTTTCTCAACAAGATGCCCTAAGCAGCTATATTAGATGACTGGAATTGGCGAGTGTCTTAGCAACCAGCAGAGCAGTGCCTGTCACCTATGTCAGAAAACTGCTTATGCATAGACTGTGTGAGAAGTTGCTTTTCTCCAGAAGTTAGAGCCTGCAGCCAACACACCATCTTATTTTGATCTTCTTTCTTTAACTTAGGAATGTAGGCTTGGACCAGAAAAATAAAGATTATCAGCAAAGTCCTTCCTGACCCTCCATGAGGCCTCTTCTCCAATCCTTACCTCTTCTCTAATGTCTAGACCATGGGTTCCTGAGTAGTGGTGAGCATACTCCTGGGGGGAAGAGCTGGGCCATTCAGGGGTACACAAAAAATAATCAGTAATGGTGAAAAAACACGTAAAGTAAAAAAGTGCAAAATATTACTCATGGAATAATAAATGTTAAGTTTGAATCACCTTTAATGGAGACACTTCAAAATTAGATCACATTAGCAAATGATGATCAGTGAGGGCATGGGTACTAACCCTTCCCCAAACTACTCTTCTACCAATCATTAATGCACAGTTTCAGAACAATCCGTTTGTGACATTTCTAGAACTTCCTCAAATATATAAATACATCCATAGCCAGACTGTTCGATCAGTTTAGTTACTGACTGAATGAAAGTAAGTGCATTGTCTTTAATCATGATTCTTTTCAAGTGGTTTTTTTATTTAGTGTTTAAATACTTGATCATCATTATCTATATTTAACTGTGTTGTGAATATTGTAAACTTAAATCTGTGTTTGTACTTTTAGTGTAGTAATTATTCTTTCCTAACTTATTACCCCAGTTCCACTATTTTACATTAAGATAGGCACTGAACAGAAGCGTCAGTATTTTAAAATAGCTGTTTTAAAAATAAGGGGTACAATTTATAGGAATGAGCTTAAAAGGGGTACACAAGTGGGAAAAGGCTGGGAACCATTGGTCTAGACCTAGAACCAATGAATGGACAGCTTAGCCCATTTTCCTTGTGGTTACTGACTAGTTAGGCTATGTAATCTTACCTGTTCTAACTTCTGTCTAGAAATATGCTCAATCACTTCGTACAACCAAGTTCACCAGACAAGTTTTACAGTATACATGGAAGAATGAAGCACCCCACCCCTCAAAAATAACACATCCTGGATAAATGCTAAGCCAGACAGAAAGCCAGGACAATAGGCACAAACTGGGACTTGGCTCAGCACATCTGAGTGTAGGGTCACCCTAGTCCAAAGTGACTCTAAGAAATGTACAATATCAGTCTCAGACTTACAGAATGTAGAAATCACAAGCATTTCTCAGATCAATGTGACTTCACATTTACCCTAATGTCTGGACTAGAAGCAGACCAAGTAGCTCTCTTGCCCCATTTCCTTATTTCCCACATAAAAAATGCCCCGGGATTGTTTTTTAAAAATACCTATGGCATGTGACCTCCCACCCCCAGTACGTAAAGCAGGACAGCCCCAGAAATGAGATAAGGTGATGTTTAGACACTCTTTGATCCGTGGAGGTGGGCTCTAAGGAGGAGCCTTTTAATCCATTAAATCCCAGGTCTGTATCTCCTGGAAGCTGGCATATGTGATTGGCATACGACTTTGAGATAAGCTTGTGTTTTCCGAATGCCACACAAGAGTCCTGACACAGCAATTTGTCTTGTTGACCCCTTATAACCTTGGAGAAATGGGACACATGAGAGCTAGTGGTAGAGGGACCCAACTTGGGAGCTGTGACAATTGTTACAGCAGGAGTTGCCTGTTTGCAGCTACTGAAGAGGAGACTCAGTTTCTACGCTGGCTCCTCTGGCCCCTACAGCTGGAATCAAGCAGAATAAGGAATGGGATGTAAAGGGAGCATTTGGCATAATCTGAGATTTTTTTTTTTTCTGTTGCAAAGGGCTTTGCAATGATAACTAGATAGCGTGGTGGCAAATGTGGATGTTTCTGTTGGAATCATGGTCTGAAAGTCCATTATGTAGTTTTCAGCTTGTTAGCTACACAGTTAATGTGAGAGAACATGACTTTTCAGTGTAGAGAGTGTGGGACAGCACAAACGAGGCATTTGTAAAGACCCTGGGAGTGTGAGCCTCCTATGCCAGTAGTCCCACGTGGGACCCTGTGGGACACAGAAACAGTGGAAAGAAAAAAGCACTGCCAAGATAACTACTAGGACCATTCTGATAATTCATGACTTTTCTCTTGTAGGGGACATCTATGCCTCTGGTGAGTCTAACCATCAAGCCCATTGGACTTAATGGAGTTGAACAAAAAGGTTGGCCTCTTGAGGGCTCATTACATCTCATATCTGGTGAAGATCAAGTCAAGCGTGTGCCTGAATCAGTTCTCTATGATGAGAGGCAGGTTGAAAAGTTCTAGACTGTGCTTAGGCCCTCCTCTCTTGACACCTTCTCTTTGGAGGATCAGACTTTGGGCCTTCCTCTCATCTCCTATGTGAGGAGTGGGTAAGAGGCCACTGCTAGTCCAAAGGCCAGTGGAAACACAAGTGCGGCATGTGGTTGAAACAAAGGCATGAGTGGGAGGCTTAGTCAGGCTGCCCTAAGCTTGAGGGAGTGGCTAGCTTTCTCCGCTTCAGAATTAGGGCATAGCCTCAGGAAAGGGTGGCCTGCAGGCCAGTTAGCCTGCTTCTGGCCAAGGATTCTAACCAGGGGTCAGATGGAAGTCCAGACTTACATATCAGCCCAAACTACCAGGACAGAAGGGTTTGGAGCCATGATTAGGAATGAAAAGCACAGGCCTCTGCCTTGCCTTTGTTCACCTTTCAAGGATCTCATACATCTACAGAGAACAGCTGCACAAGACCCAGAGGCCCCAGTCCTGGCTTCTTACAGATAACACTAACCATTAGCATCTTTTAGTGTATGTACAGAGGAAGTCACAGGGCTTAGAAGTAGCAGAACCAGGATTGACCCTTTCCTCCAACTCTTCTTTCCAATGCCCTTGGGTCTGGGAATCAGGACACAGACAGTCCAGCCCTGCCTCTGCCGCCTTCTGTGGGACACCAGGAAAGCACTCTCTCTGAGTCTCAGCTTCCTCATCTGACAAATGCGTGGCTCACACTAGGCCTCCTTCAAATCTGACATTTGAATACTGCAGCACATTATCACAGCTCTTAACATTCTGATTAAAGGACTTGGTATTTTAATCTTCTTTTTCTTTTTACGGCATCACATCAGGAATTCAAGCCTGCAGCCAATGAACTTTCCACCCGTGTTATGAGAAACAGTCCCCAGAATCCCAAGGACTTCCCCGGAG
Organism: Lyroderma lyra; assembly: GCA_004026885.1. Taxonomy (NCBI): domain Eukaryota; kingdom Metazoa; phylum Chordata; class Mammalia; order Chiroptera; family Megadermatidae; genus Lyroderma; species Lyroderma lyra. The sequence continues at coordinate 50,490 of PVJL010001548.1, forward strand.
GAGCACTCTGTGTGCGCATTAACTTATTTTGTCTTAAGAAAACAAAAGTCCCGTGACGTCCTTCCCCGCAAGTAAAGTCAGTGACTTTCAACTTCCTTTCCCTTCCCAAGTCCTTGTAGGATTTTAGGCAAGTTAAAGCAGGAACATTTGATCTTCTCCCCAGATGTTTTCATCACAGAAGGGCCACATATGTGCACGCATTCCTGGATATTTTTAGATTTTTACAGGCTCCTGAGTTCTAACTGCGTTCTCACTCACACTGTGTGGCCGCTGTCTGGAGACGCTCTGCCAAGGCAGCTGAGGCAGAGGCTGGTGGAAGGAGGCCTGGCACGGGGGAGGGGAGCAGCCTCCCTTGGTGACGTCCCAGGCACTGCTCTGAGTGATCCCTGCAGGCTGCGAGCCACCAGTCTCTGAGCCCTCTCTGGCCACTAAGAGGAAACGAACCGCGGTCATTTAGGAATTATGGGTTACCCCGAGTCGCCCTGGAAGAGTTCTGGCTGACATTCCCTAAAAACCGTACCAAGACCCCAATAAAGAAGGAGCAGGTATAGCGGAGGGAATATTGGGCACCAAGTCAGGAGGGGTGCCTCTGGCTGGCTGTACTCATATGACCAGTTACTTTTCTCGACTGGGGCTATAGTTTCTCTATCTGCAAAGTAGGGTGCATCACACACCGTAGCCCACGGGGTTGGCTGCCTAGTTTTGTAAATAAAGTCATCATGGGACAAAGCCAGTCCCGTCTGTTTATGTATTACCCGGGGCTGAGCTACCAGGGCAGAGTTGATTAGCTGAGACAGAAAACATGGCCCACAAATATTCACTTTCCGGACCTGTAAGGAAGAGTTGGTGAGCACCGAGGAAGCAGATGCTGCATTCACCATTCCAGGATGTGTCAAAGGCGTCCTGCCGCCACCCCTGGGACTCCCCTTCCTCTTGGGGGAGGGGCGATAGTAGTTAATGTCCCCAAAAGCAGCCCTCAGCCAATAACAAATGGACATTGGGGGTCCCTTTCCAACGTCCTTGCCTCGCAGTTGGGGAATGCTTAAGTGTGTTTCCTGTTGTCTCCCAGATGGCTCCAGTGGGATTGTACCCCAGATACCCACCATCGTAGCCTCCTCATCACCCCACCCTGTGCTGGCTTCCTCCCCTCTCCTGCCAGGGCTTCTTGGGTGCCATTCCACCCAAAGCCTCTTGTACTCCCATCTGCTTTTGAGGGTTTGCAGCCTAAGACAGAACCTGAGTCTGGGACACCTTCTGCTTTCCCTCCATGGCCGCCATCATACCTGGGTTAAGCTGCACACTAACTTCTGGGCTCAGATGAAATACCACAAGACAGAATGTGGGATGTGTTTTCCTGAATGGCCACTGCAGTGACAGGTGACTCACCCTGGAATTGCAGGGGAGTTCAATCTCCTTGGGGTGCACCTTGACCCCAAGAGGGAAACTCACAGACACACACATCCTGCTTTCTCCCTCCCTGAACTTCTATGAAGTGTGGTTTCTCTTTGCAAATCTTCCAGGGAACTTTTGTGTGCTACGAAAGCCTGCCTGCCAAGAGATCCACTGTGTTTCCTTGGCACCTGGTTGAGTAGTTGTGTAGTAGTCACCTGAGTAATAACTTAGACATCTTTCTTTGTCTCCCAATTTTTTCTTAACCCAAACCATACGGAGTCTCCTGAGGGAAGTCCCAGTGCCATACCCTTGCCTCAGGCTCTGCTGTCCAGGGGATATGAGCTAAAGCAAGGAGGTGGTTCAAATCTCTCTAAGGACTCTTTTAGCTCTGACATGCTAGACTTGTACTGAATTCCATTCTTCACATACCTAGGGATAAAAAAATATTCTATATCTACTGTATTCCACATGAAGCACCACTTAATTCTCATAGAGATTAGTTCCTGAGGTATGCCAGGGGTCTTGCTCATTACAATACAAATCAGACCAACAGAGGATATTATAATAAAATAATATTAATGATACTTAGTAAGTCCTTTATGCTAGGCCTTAAATACTTTAAAGTTTTTAAGTATTCAATCCTCATTTAAAGCTTACTGGGTTCTACTATTATCCTCATTTTACATAAGGTGGCCAACCCAAGATGTGAAACCAGGCCTGACAGATTCCAAAGGTCATGTTAAAAATGACATGCTTCACCATTTCTGATATAAACAAATATGATATTCTCTCAAAACTTATTTGAATAGACACTCTATCAGTGAAGATATATGCATGGCAAATAAGCACATGAAAAGATGCTCAACATCATCAGTTATTAGGAAAATGAAAATTGAGACCATGAAAGATACCATCACACCTGCTAGAATAGCTAAAATTAACAAGACTGAGCATGCCTAGTGTTGGTGAGGATGTGGAAGAGCTGGACTCTCCTCATACATTGCTGATGGGAATGCAAAGTGGTGCAATTGATTTGAAAAACTGTTTGACAGTTACTTAAAAAGTTAAACACAAATTGGCCATATGACCCAGCCAATCCACCCCTAGGTATTATTTACTCAAGAAAATAAAAACATATGCCCACACATAGACTTGTATATAAATGTTCACAACAACTTTATTTGTAATAGACCCCAAGTAGAAATGACCCAAATGTCCATCCGCAGATGACTGGATAAACAAAAATTGTAGTATGTCCATACAATGGGACACCACTCAGTAATAAAAAGGAACTAACTTTTGGTACATGCAACAATGTGCATGAATTTCAAAATGATTTTCCTGAGTGAAAGAATCCAGACAAAAATGAGTACATACTGGATGATCCCATTCATAGGAAGTTCTAGAAAATGCAATAACAGCAACAGAAAGCAGGTCGGTGGTTGCCTGTGTATGTCAGAGGCTGTAAAAAGAGGCCAGAAGGATGGGTAATGAAAGAGCATGAGGAAACTTAGGGGTGGTGGAGATGTTCATTGCCTCAAATGGGGTGATGGTGTCACAGGGTTATACATCTGTCAACTCTTGTCAGGCCAGACACTTCAAATATATGCAGTTTATTACAGGACAATTATATCTCAATAGAAGTGTAAAAAACAATTTCTGTGGATAAGAGCACACACAAGAACTGGCTTTGGAAATTTGCTTTTTCATCTTTTTTTGGGATTGATGTGATGGACCTTGTCTTGGCTCACTCAGAGGAGGGGAGGTGGGGCTGCAGTCCTGGGCAGTTTGAGGATGGTCCCTTTACCTCCGTGACCCTCAGCTTCCTCATCTGTAATATGGGAATGTGTCCTGTTGCCCTGCCTTCTCCATAAAGCCAATTGGAGGAAAAGTAAGTGGCCCTGCTTTCAGGTGTGAATGACCAAATTCCCCCATTTCCCGAGCACTTCACCATCCCGTTCTTAGACGGTGGGGCGGAAGGGCCAGCCAGATCACGGAAGGAGGGCTTGGTGAGCACGCCGAGGGGTTTGGGTTCAAATCCGAGGGCCCTGGGCAGAGGGGTTCACTCGCGCGGCCCTGCTCAAGTCTTCCCAGCAGAGTGGCTGGGTTGCTTCCTCTCCAGAGCAGGGCTTCTGAACAGCGGCACTGTTAACATTTGGGGCAGGGTAGCTCTTTGTTAAGGGCAGCTGTCCCGTGTCTTGTAAGATGCTTTGCGACAGTTTTCCTGACCTCTACCCACTGGATGCCACTAGCACTCCTCAAGCTGTGACACAAAATAGGTCTCCAGACATTGATCCCGGGGCAAAAGTGTTCTTGGGTGAGAAGCAATGCGCTAGAGGCTCTCTCTTTGTCTGTCTCTCTCTCTGAGTGTGTGTGCAGATGGCCCTGCCTGCATTTGCCCTCTTCCCTTGTTCGAAGGCCTGGCTGCACCTGGCTTCCAGCTTTTCCACCAGGTCCACAGCTGGATGGAACCCTTGGCTCCCTGCACAGCCGGTGTCAGCACCTGCGGCTCCCTGCTTATGGGGGCCCTAGCCGGGCTGGCCGCTTGGAGCCCACTGGCAGCAGCTCCATTTGCCCTACATCGGGGCAGCAGGGCACCTAATCCCCTGTGGGGGACACCACGTGGTTGTCGAGGGGACTCCTGAATGCTGTCTGCCTGGAGGTCAGCTGAGACCAGAACTGTCCAAGCCTGCTGGCCCTGCCCCCTCTGTCACTCAGCCCTGCTGTCTGCCAAGCCTGCTGCCTGGAGGGACAAGTCGGCTTAGGAAGCCTGCCAGGGAGAGGGCACCAGGCTGGGAACAGAGGGCAGGTGGTGACAGCTGGGGGCCATGTGACAGCTGGAGGCTGTGTGTGTCACAGGGCAGAGCTGGGCCACTGGCTCATTCCTGAGCTCAATCACATGACTTCTCTGTGGGAGCCTGCGTGGGGGTGGGGCTAGGAGGTGGGAGGGAGCAGGGAATGATTTTAGGATCCAGGCTGGAAATACAAAATACGTTTGTGAATCACAAGCAGATATTCATCACATGACCCCACTGGCTTTGCCAATGAAGAAATCAGGCTTTGGGCACAAAAAAAATGTCTCCCACCCTCTGCTCTGTGTAGGCTGTGACTGCCGAGAGGGGCACTGGGATTGGAGCAGGCAGCGGGGGAGCCAGCCAGACCATCGGCCTCCATCTCCCAAAATGTCAGCTGAACCAGAACACGCAACCAGCCCCCCATTCCAGCACTTTCCATATGCTCCTTCATATGTTATTCTCACAGCAGCCCCATTTCCCAGTGAGAAAAACAAGGCCCTGAGCGAGTCCTCCGAGTTCCCTTTCATTCCTTCTGCAGGATTTCCAGGCCTTCTTCAGGTTTTGTGTTTGTTTTAATACTGCCACCATCAGCTCCCTCTGCCTCACAGTGGTCCCCAGTGACAGACACTGGCAGGATGAGGTGCGGGGTCCTAAACTCACCCTAGGTCCGGCGGAGAGGCCCCCTTGCTGCTGGGGTCGGGGAGAGGCTCCTTAGCCGCAAGGATCAGAAATGCAGGCGGGGTAGGAGCGCGGAGTCAGGCGGGGCCTAGGCTGCCAGCCTGAGGAAGGACCTGGCGAGGTCTCAGGGCACCGGAAGGCTCCTACCCCTCAGGAATGAGAGGAAAGCCCCGGGGTTCCTCCAGCAGCCCCACCTCACAGCTCCCCGTGAGCCAGGAGCTTTATTTAGTTGTGCCGAAGCCCCACAGGCCTGGATCAGGACTCCTAAACCCGTGTCCTCACCATCCAAGAGGACAAAACTCGTGAGCAGGCTCTGTCCCTCTGGGAAGAGGGCCACCTGCCTCGTGCCTGCCGAATGTTTCACCTCCAGGGTTATGACTTTCAAAATAGCCCTCGAGATAGTTCATCTCATTATATAAGCAAGATGCATTCAGTGTCGACTAGTTGGGAAATTCAGAGAAGTGTAAAGCAGGAGATTAAAACGTGACCGTTATCTTTCCAATCAGAGACATCCACCTGCTAAAACTTTTGGTCTGTAGCTTTCTCACCTATTCCTGAGTCACAGATTATCTAAGCTCTAAAAGGTAAAACCACAGTAACACTTTACAGACATTTAAAAGTACTATTGAGGCATAACAAACACAGTAAAGGGCAGGTCCTAAGTGTACAGGTCCATACACTGTCGCATATTACTGCACCCATGAGGCCATCACTCAGCTGGAGATGTGGGACATTTCCTGGGCCCAGAAGACCCCCACCCCCACCTTTTCTCACCCTGTCCGCCGCCAAGAAGTAGGTGCTATGCTGACTCCCATCCTCCCCGATTAGGTTTGCCCATTCTCAAGTGCCACACAAATGGATTCATACCGTATTTCCCCTTTTGCGTCTGGCTTCGCTCACCCAATCCGTAGCACCCACGACAAGGTCTGGCCTAGAAAAGGCGCTCGACCTTGACGCGTTACCTGTGTGTTGGATGCGTGTTCAGGAATCGGATAAATGGATGAGCGTGTGAATGAGTGAATAGGCTTTGGTTACGAGGTGGTCTCCTGTGTGTCCCAGGTGCCATCTGGGGGTCCATGAAGAGAAGGGGAAGCTTGTGTGATAATCTGCATGAGAGCCGATGAACCTGAGCTAAAAAGAAGGCCTTGGAGAGAGGGACGGGGGAGCAGGTTGCACAGGCCTGCTTAGTCGGCTCCCTTGAGGGTTGGGTCGGTGCCCCAGGAGCAGCAGGACCAGGAGTATTTTTAGAAACCCCATCAGAGCAGCCACTTGACACAGTGGCTGCCTCCTTGTCATCGTGTCCCATGGCTATATACGGAGCCTCCACCCTGGTTTCATCCTTCATACCATGAGCCCATCACCCCCTGCTGAGCAGGTGGCTTGCGGTGATGACCAAGCACACGGTGAGAGGACCTGGGTGTCTCTGGAGGTGCTCCATAGGAAATGCAGGTACCGGGCTCCTGGAGAAATGGGTGCTGTCATCCTGCACCCCGAGAAAGGGATGCTGACTCTCTAGGATCAGAGTTGTGGCACAGCTCCCAGCAGTGTTGTCCATTTTCCTATTTAAAGGTCTCAAGATTAGGAAGGACCCTTCTCTTGACTCTCACCCCTCTGGGCCTTGAGCGCCTTTGACATTCTTTCCAAGATGGGGTCAACTTTCATATCTTTTTTGCCCCTCTTTCATGATCTCGACCCTAAACCCAGCCGCAACCATTGCTCACCTGTCCTGTTCTAGCCACCTCCTTCCCCCCAATTTCCCCCCCTCTTATCCATCCTGCTCTGCAGCCAGGGGTCAGGTGCTCTCCACACTTACAGCGGTGACAAAGTAGCTGGACACTGCAGAAGGAAGGTGTCATGGTGGGCAAGAGAGAGTGACAGCGATGGAAGGAGGGACCATGGAGAGGAGAGCGGGGAGCCGCCCTGCGATGCTGCTGAGGGTAAGAGTTTGACGGGGTGGGACAGACTAAGCAGTGCTGGGATGACACGGGAGGGTCCAATACCAGGCAGGGTCTTGTTCTATGAAGATTCATTGCCCTTAATGGGGAAAGGACATGAGAAAACGTTTCTCCAAAGAAGCCATACAGACGGTCAGCATCCATATGGAAAGATACTCAATATCTCTAATCATCAGGGAAATGCAAATCAAAACCACAACGAGACACCACCTCATGCTTGTCAGAATGACCGTTATCAAAAGGTCAACAAATAGCACGTGTTGGTGAAGAGGTGGCGCAAAGGGAACTCCTGTGCACTGTTGGTGGGATGGCAAATTGGTGCAGTCACTGTGGAAAACAGTATGAAGATCTCTCAAAAACCTAAAAATAGATCCACCATACAACCCAGCAATTCCACCTCTGGGTATTTATCCAAAGAAAACAAAAACACCAGTTCAGAAAGATATATGCACCTGTTCGTTCACTGCAGCACTATTTACAATAGCCAAGACAGGGAAGCAGCCTAGGTGTCCATTAATAAATGACTGGATAAAGAAGATGTGATATGTAGAGAGAGTGAAATATTACACAGCAGTAAAAGACAATGAAATCTTACCATTTGTGACATCATGGGTGAACCTAGAGGGTATTGTACTAAGTCACGCTTGTCCAACCTATGGTCCACAGGCCACATGTGGCCCAGATGGCTTGGAATGTGGCCCAATACAAATTTGTTCTTAAAACATTGTGAAAATTAAGCACAGACCTTATTGTTTTTAGCTCATCAGCTATCATTAGTGTTAGTGTGTTGTATGTGTGGCCCAAGACAATTCTTCTTTCAATGTGGCCCAGGGAAGCCAAAAGGTCGGATACACCTGTCTAAGTGAAATGAGTCAAACAAAGACAAGCACAGTATGATTTCATTTATGTGTGGAATCGAATCTAAAAAGCAAAAAGCAAAACAAAACAAATGAACACACAAAACAAAATAAAAACAGACTCATAAAAACAGAGAGGAGGAGGGCTGAAGAAATAGGTAAAAAAAGTGAAGAGGAATATAATCGATAATATTGTGATCAGTTTGCACACGGTGTCAGATGATTAGTGGAATTAGTGGGGTGGTCACATGTTAAGGCATAAAAATGTCAAACCACTATATTGTACACCTGAAACTAATGTAGTATTACATACCAACTATACATGAAATAAATTAATAATTCTCTTCCTCGGGCTTGTAATTACTGCTGAGATGAAGACAAGGTGGGGAGGCCCTGGGTTTTTTCTTTATCACCGGGGAGATGGTGGTGGCTTGGGAATGTAGGACATCAGTTCTCGAAGAGCTTATGAGCTATTGGGATAGGAGCTCGTCGTGTCACACACTTCTAAACCACAGACGAACAGGCCTTGAACAAGCTGTTAGAACAACTGGTGCCGATTATTGGGAACGTTTGTGCAGCGTGTGACCTGGCGTAGCTTATTAATGCTGCCCCAGAGAACAAGGACATTTCAGATCAGCAGTATTTTGGGGTTCCACTTGGAAGGAGCTCCTCAGCTGACTGGTGCTGTCCTCTGTCCTCAGTTGAAGGGAGCAACGTCACGATTAGTCTCCTCTGTCCATCTGCCAGGTTGGATAAAGGGCCAAATCACAGGGTCAGTAATGCCTCCTGGGCAGAGACATGATCTGAGCAGCTGTCTCTGACATGCCAGCCAGGACAGGTCCTCTTACCAAGGCAGCCAGGTCACCACGTGGACTGGGAGGTCCCCTATGGTCAGAAGTGTGTGTGGGAGTCACAGCTATGGTCAGAGGGAGGCATGGGGCCTGCTCTTGACCCCTCACAAAGATACGAATCCAGGCAGCTGTAAAGGAGGCCATTGAAGCTGGGATAAAGGATACTCCCAGCATCCCATGCAGCCAGAGGGATGGGTGCTTGGTGCACTTAGGGACCGGCTGGGAAAAGAGATGGGAGCTAAATGGACTGCAGGTAAACAATTCCTAGATTACAGAACATTTCTGAGCTTCATTTCCCTTTTCCGTAGAGTGAGTAAACTGAGATGAAGCAGGCACAATGCTCCATAAATTAAATGATGTTATATGGCTCTCAAGCATTATTTGCCCCAGAAATTTTTCTGTTTAATATTTTTGCAACAAGTTGGCAGGCTTATCAGATGTGTGCAGAAAATTAAGCTGTGGGGCTGGCTGAGACACAGATAAAGGAGACCACAGACTACAGGATCTGAGAATTCTGTTACCCTGGCTTCTCTCCCCTGGGTGCTGTCTCTGCGTGACCCTCAGAAAATGCAGTACCCCTGTAGTAGTGGCATCCTTAATGATGCACCCCGTTAGTCCTCCCTCTTTAGCACAGGGTTTCTTCATCTCAGCACTGTTGGCATTGTGAACCACATAATCCTTTGTTGTGGGGGATGCTGGTCTCTCCTTACTAGATGCCAGTAACACCAACTCTCCCCACCCCCCTTGTGACAACCAAATGTCTTCTGTAGCTTCATTCTTTACACTTTTCTGCCTACATCGAATGTGGCTCTGGTCACATCGAAGTACATGTGGCTCCTTAAATAAGCAAAGCTTTTCCACATCCTTCCCACGCCTTTGCAGACATAGCTTTCTCCCCCAGCATCCTTCCCCATGCCTTTGCAGGGCCATAAAAATTCTTTGAAAACTCCTTGAGGGCATCATCTCCCAGTCTCCCAGACGCTAGCGTCCTCAGGGCCCACTTGTTCTGGGGCCCTGATTGCACGGATTTTAGTTTTTGGCTTGTGATTGCCTCTCCCACTGGACTATCAGCTTCTTGAGGGCAAAGCCTGAATGTCATTCATCTTTGCTCTCCAGTGCCTGGTACACAGCCTGGCACAGAGGTGGGCTCAGTAAGTCCTAGTTGGGTAATACCGTTTAATGAATCACTACTGGCTGGTCACAGGACACAAAACTCTCTAGTCCAAATGAGATCATTTTCTGGATCTTAATAAAGCAGAGTCTAGTACTTCATTCTCAGGCAGCACAGCCCAATGTCATCTCTTGTGCAGAGAAAAATCAACTTATACTTGTTTTAATCTCCAGGATGCTGGTGAGGTGGAGGGGAGTGGCACCTGGGAACACCCTCTTTCAGACTCCGGTGTGGCTGCAGGAGGTGGCGTTTCCCTTTGAAAGATGCTGACGGACTCGGACTCCAGCCCAACGTTCTGCTTGAGACCCTCTGGATCTGCTTGAGACCCTCGATCTGTTTGCATCCCTCTGGAGCAAGGGACTCTACCAGGTCCTTCTTAAATGCAAATGTGCTCCCTCCCGTCCAGGAACAAGCCCCCCTCCAGGCCCCCTGCAGCTCCCAGCACCCTAGGCTGTGGGACGCCCTCCAGCCCTCCCCTCTGCATTGTCAGAAAGGGAACAGACTGCGCAGAAGGAACGGGCTTGGTGCGGAGCCCGGAGCCAGGGCAATGCTCGGCGGATCCAGACAATCTGCTCCGCTCCTCCCGAGGAGAGAGGAAAGGCTTTTATGACTTGCTGACAACCAAGTCAGTGCTGGGAAAATCTCTGGGTGACCAAACCAAGCAAAGCAAGAGATACACACCCTACACTGATGCACCTTGAAAAATAAAATGAAAAGCCTCTGGCTTTAAATGCCCAGGCCTCGTGTGTGTGTGTGTGTGTGTGTGTGTGTGTACGTGCGTGCGTGTGTGTGTGTGTGTGCGCGCGCGCGTGTGCGTGTGTGTGTGCGTGTGTGTGTGTGTGCGTGTGTGCGTGTGTGCGTGCGTGTGTGTGTGTGTGCGCGCGTGTGTGTGTGTGTGTGGTGCGCGTGCGTGTGTGCATGTGTGTGCGCGCGTGTGTGCGCATGTGCATGTGTGTGTGTGCGTGTGTATGTGTGTGTGAGTGTGTGTGCATGTGTGCATGTGTGTGCGCGCGTGTGTGCGCATGTGCATGTGTGTGTGTGCGTGTGTATGTGTGTGAGAGTGTATGCGCGCGTGCGTGTGTGTGCACGCGTGTGTGTATGTGAGTGTGTGTGTGCATGTGTGTGTGCGCATGTGTGCGTGCATGTGTGTGTGCGTGCATGTGTGTGTGTGCGCGCGCGTGTTTGTGCATGTGTGTGCGTGTGCATGTCTGTGTGCGCGCGCGCATGTGTGTGCGTGTGTGTGTGTGTGTGTGCACGCAGAGGGATAATGGTGATGTATCTATATTAAAAGAAAACTCATAGACTCTTAATACAAAGCCGTCAGGTCCAGCCTCCACTGTGCTTGAATTGCACTGATGGCCCCCTGCCCACCCCCACCCCGCTCTCTTCGACACCTTCAGTGACAGGGACCTCTCACTGTTAGAGAGCTCTGTCTGGTAGAAAGCTTTTGGTTACTCTGATGGCTGACCCTTTTGTCCCAAGTCCAATGCTTTGCTCCACTTGGAATTGGGTCAATCCTTCTTCCCCAGGAAAGATTTGCAGACGCAACGACTTTACCACCCAAATCTATTCTTCTGGCTAAACAGACTCAGCTCATTCAACTGTCCTCCCTGTGACACAGTTTTGAGTCTCCTCCCTTCCTGATCACCCTTTTCTTGTCACCACAATGGGTAACACAATATCCCACTTGTCTGTAGTTCTCAGAGGGTAAGTTATTTGGGATGGACAAGCTTTCCAGGGGGCGGAGGAGTTATCTCTGCAGCAACACACTTTTAAAAAGCACAATAGGAAGATTTCAAGCATGCAGGAGACAGGTTGCTTTTAGAACGTGCACACCTCTGCCAGTTCTCTCTCTGACATTTCTCATCACCTCTGACTTCATCTCTCTCCCCATGTGCCTCCCTGCACCTCTTTGCAGTCCAGTGAGACTGGACTTTCTGTGCCATTGCTGAAAAAACAAAACAAAACAAAATTAGAACCAATGAGAGAAGCCAGATTACAGCCAGACAAGCAAACACCTTGTGATGACTGGGTAGTTCAACAGAGGGAAGGGTGACTGGGTGGGAACAAGCTGTCCACCCTGAAGGGGTCAAGCAGAGGCATGCGGCAGGGTGCTCTTGAGGTGACTGCATTCATGGATCTGCTGGGGTTTGGACTACCTGTCCCCATCTTCTCCCAGCCCTGTGATGTCACGATTGTGGGCAGAGTCCGTAATGCGGTTTTATGTGAAATGAGGGCTCCTGGGTATTCTTGTGACAGTGTGAGAGAGGAAACAAGAAGTGAGTTCCTATGTCAAACAGCCATGGGGCTGGAGACAGAGCATGCTTCAGCCATTGTCTGTGGCTGAGCAGAGCCCCTTGAGAAGACGGGACAGCATGCCCAGCATGGTGATGGGCGGAAGGCAGGCAGGCATGACTCTGTCTCCTGTTTGAGGGCTTAACAGACACAGGGTTTGGGTGTCCATGGGTCAGTCTTCTCTCTCTTCCCCCAAACTTCCCTCTCTCGACAAGTGGGTTCTCTAATTGGTCTGGAAGTTTTGCCTTTCTGACAGTCTGGGGCATTGTCCTGAAACCATATGCCAAAGTCCTGGACACCAGAGTGGCCACTGGACTTATATTATAAGCATGGATGTCAGTGTTTTCATAGAATCCTGAATCTCGGGTCTAGGAGGAGCGTCACATCTTTCCAGTCCGGCCCCCCAGAGGCTGGACCCCACCCCCACCCCATCCCAAGCTGTCATCCAACCTTGGCCAGAATTTGATTAAAGGAGGTGATGGATGGAAATTGTCTGGCAGGTAGATAAATGTCTCCTCGCCTTCTTCCCCTTCAATGACAGGAAGCTCACCACCTTCTGAGGCAAGTCACCCCATCTTCGAATGGCTCTGACCTGAAATCTGTTTAGCTGGTGCCCCTCAGAGTGTCTTCTCATTGATCCCATGTTATCTGGGGAATCAGGTATTATTACCTCGTTTATGTAAAGACTGACAGCCACTGGGTAGTGAGTGCCACCCCGGGCCAGACACAAGGCTCAGTACTTTATAAACGAGACACAAATGTGGGACTTACGGAAACTTCAAATCTCACTGAGTCACAGCTGCAGGGTTCCCCAGAGGTGCTTTCGTCTAGTCCTCACATTTCAGAAGGTGAAATCTGGGTTCCAGTCTTAAGCCCCCAACTCTAGCTCTGTCACAGACCTCCTTAAAGGGAGCTACGATCACGAGGAGTTCTGGACACGTTGGCCTTCTTGAGCTTTCCGGGAAACCAGTCCCCGGGAAGTACTTAAAGGCAGTGGCTTCCCCACGGTCACCCGGACAGTCTCCTCCAAACTTCCACCCATCTGGCGCCAAGAGACTGGGTCACAGAAGGGTGTTCTGTGGAGTCCGGGGAAACGGGGACCTTCTCGGGCCACCGTGGCCAGCACAGAGGCAGTGGCGGTCTCGGGCCAGGTTGCCGAGAAGCAGAGCCTGAGACAGGGCGATGGGGACCCGCGGGTTATTGAGGGAGCACTTTTCGGGAGAAACCTGAAAGGGAGGGAGGTGGAAGCCAGGCAGAGGGGCAGAGGGGCACACGCAGAGGTGGTCGAGGGCAGGGCTACCGCAGAAAACGGGGTGTCTGGTTCCACTCGCACGGCAGATGGAAAAGAGGCGTTTTTCATTGGTTTGCTTGTTTTTCCTACAAGTAGGTCCTAAATATTGTATGGGACATACTCACACTGGAACTGTGTTCTTCGTCGGTCTGAGACATGGAGTTAACTGGATAGCCTCTAGTTTTAGCTACTCAATTGGACAACCCAGTCTAGGCCGACCAATCAGCTCTGTTTGCCCCCAGTGGAGGGGTTTTCTGGGAACTTTCGGCGCTAACACCGGAATGGGAAAACAGGGATGGCTGGCCTCAGGGAAAGCCTCGCCATGGCCGGATCCTTGGGGCGGGGGGGGGGGGGGTGCTCTGGAGCCTAAAGCACCCTGCAGCATGGCACCCTTGAGGTGAGGGGACGTCCCTTTTGCATCCCTGAATCAGGTGGCCATCGCCTGCACTCGTGTGGCGTAGGTCTGGGGAGAAAGCTGTAACCTCCTGGGGGTGGGGGCAGCTGCTGTCTCCTGAGGGCCGTTCCCCTGAGAAAGGGGGCAACTGTGGGTCATTCCCAGGCCAATGTGTCACACTGACAACAGCCGGGGGCTGGGAGCATGGGCCCCAAAAAGGGGACCAGGGTGCGGCACCACAGCATCCCCACACTCTCTAGGCCAGGGGTTCTCAGCCTCCCTGAGGTCGCGGCCCTGTAATATAGTCCCTCGTGTGGTGGTGACCCCCATAAAGTTATTGTCGTTGCTACTTCATAACTGTCATGTTGCTACTGTTATGAATCATCATGTAAATATCTGATATGTGTTTTCTGATGGTCTTAGGTGACCCCTGTGAAAGGGTCGTTCGACCCCCAAAGGGGTCGCCACCCACAGGTTGAGAACCGCTGCTCTAGGCCCCCCAGCCCTGGGGCTGTGCCCGACCCTCAGGGGCTGGGTGAGAATGGAGCCTGTCTCCAGTCCCACCCACCCCCATGTGCTTCTCCTGTCCTAGGCTGGGCGTCCAGGTGGTTCCAGCCCCCACCAGCCTGGGACGTGCTGCTGTGGCCACCGCGTGCCCCGAGAGGGGACCCTCGTGATTCTTGCTAACTGGGAGAGCGCGGGCCAGACCTGACTTCTCTCAGGGAGGAGCGGCTGCGCCAGGCCTTGAGAGCGGGTGGGAATTTGGCAAGGGCTGGGGGTAGGGAGGCCAAGTGGTGGTGGCGGTGGGGAAGGGTGGCCACAAGCACGAAGGTCAGCATGGTGGAGGCGGCGGTGCGGAGGGCTTCTCAGCCCGTGCTCCGAGAAGCCTTGACTTCCTCTCCCGCAGACCGGTCCCTGAGCCGGGGGAGCACGGGCCTCGCCGGGCCGCGGTTCCGAGGCGGGTCTGCTCTGCACCGACAAAGCGCCGGGCCCTTGCCAAGAGCTGAACGGTTTATGTTATGACTCAAGCTAATGCTCTGGAAAAGTGCTGGCGGCCCTACTGACCTGGGGATGCCCGGCACCTGGGGAACGTCCCAGCTCCTAGTGGGGGAGGCCCCGTCACCCGGCCCTGGCCCAGGTCCATGGGAAGACAAGCTTCCTTCTCACCTTTCCAGTATATCCTGAAACCAGAAGCCCCATGACACTGGCTCCTCTGTCGCTCTCTGGGATTTCGGCTCTGACTGTGGCAGGACACCCACACTGCTGAGAAGTCTGAGAAGCCGCTGGGACAAAGGTGCCGGGAGGGTCAGCCAGGGAGAGCGATGGGACCCGGCCCAGATCAGTGTCCCCATTTCTGGGCTGAACTCGGCCCAGCATTGGTATTGCTCAGCAACTGCGCTTCCCAGCCCTTGGTGGAGGGAAGCAGGACGATTAAGCCCTTATTTCAACCACTGACTTGTGACCATGAACATGTCACTTGGCCTTGCTGAACCCTCTTTCACTTCTAAATCATTGATAAAAACATCAGCACCCACAACTAACAGTCTCATGGTGTTTGCCAGCTCTGGAAGCAGCACAGAGTCACATAAATTCCCTTATTTAAACTTCACTGTAAATTAGGAAGTGGTGAGTGGACCACGTGGTATTATTATCTCTGTTCTAAGGGAGAAAAAATTAAATGAAATATGTGCAATGTGACTTGCTCTCATGTAACAGCTGCTTGGCTCTTGGGCTTAGGGCTCCTGACTCCAGGACACCAAGGAGACAAGGACCTGTTATCAGAGCCTCCAGGGGACATCGGAGCCAGAGACAGCAACCTCACCATCGATGACGGGGACCTGGGAGGCCTTTTGTTTCTAGGAGTTTTCTGACGCCTACAGACAGCAGGGCTAAGGAGGGCCGGGGGTCCAACCATCGGCCCTGTTTCTGTTTCCACTACAGTCTGAGGCAAATTCAAATCTCAGCACCCTTTCCCCTAAGAAATACAATAAAAATATTTCACTCCGAAGCGACAGTCCATATTGATCGCTGGGAGGAATACAGTAAGATTTAACAACATGGCATTGCTCTGGGAGCCTTTAGGAGTGAGGAGACGCAGGGAAGCTTTGAGATTTGAGGCCACTTTGTAGCCAGACCCATGGATTTCAGTCCTGGCAAGGCCACCTACCAGCTCAGTGGATCTGGGGCAGTCGCCTACCTCTTTGGGTCTCCAGTTAACCTGGGTGCAGGCAGGACCACCCACCCAGCACCCATGTCAGGGTCCAGGTTTCCACAGCGCCCACACAGTGCTCGACGACAGTGGGCGCTTATTGTCAATTGCATTGATGATTTTCCCTGCTTCCCATACGTGGATCATGGAACTTACTACTTGTTAATTAAGTCCATTGATGAGTTTTCCCCCTCCTTCCCATAAATGAATCACAAACCCCTCTTTCATCAAAATACATCTGATAACATTAATCTGATAAAATTAACTTATAAGCTAAAAAAGAAAAAAGCCTATGCACGAACTGTGGATGTACCTACGGGCTTATTTATTCTGACCTTGATGAGCACGCCTCCCCGACGAACACACACACACACGCATGCACACAGGCGCCCAGCTGGAACGCCATGGCGAAGGAAAGCCAGGCTGTGACAGTCCCAGCGTCCTGCCCAGATGAACTTGGCAGCCTTTATGGAGCCCCTGGGATTGGGGTTCTGTGCTTGCTCCCCACCAGCGGGCACTGAAAACAGCCCCCCAGGCCCCATGCTTGGCCATGCTGCCCGCTCTGCTCCATGAGGACGAGAACTTCGGTGTCGTCTGAAAAGACAGCTGGCCAAAGACCTCTCATTCTGATTTCCTCTTGGGAAAAGAAAGGAAGGAAAGGAGGGAGAGGAAGGAGAAAGAAAGAAGAAATGAAAGCAAAATGATGGACGGCAGGAAAGAGACCTGGTACGAGTGTGAAATCAAAATAATAGACTCAGGATGGTGAGATGCATGTGAACAGAGTGTGACGTGGACAACCCCCACAAATAGTCCTTCTGTTAAAAATAGCCATTGTCTAAATGTGGAAAGGGTGTAAATATAGTAGCGGTTTCGGCTTACTACGGAGCGCCCCAGCTCCAAGTAACAGAGGCTTATTATAGGCCGCGTGCGTCAGCAGCAGGGGGTGGGGGAGGCAGACAGCCCCGGGAGGGTCACCGCCCCCCGCGCGGCCGGGGGGGCCAGCCGGGCTGCACCCCACCGTTGTGAAGCCGGGGCATGGATCGCTCTGAAATGCTCTCTCAGGACTCTGGGCGGCAAGCTGTGGCTGGGGAGGGAGGGAGGGCAGGAACCCCAGGCTGTAAAGGGTCCGGGAGGGTTGTCTTGGGAACGCTGCTCATTTTCATCTGGAGTTTCGCTCCACGTGCCCTCGCTGTGCAGCGGGCCGCTGGGGCCCAGACACTGCAGGATGTCTTCAAAGGACCCAGCCCCCTCGAGCCACTAGACTGTACACAAACCAATTTCCTCACCCCTGAGTGCAGGGGACAGCACCCCTAGAAACCGGTGGAAAGTGTCAGAAAGAAGTTTGATTCAAGTCTTCACAGAAAGACTTGGGGTGTTTTAGCGGCGCGTCTCTGGCATCAGCGGTGGGTCTGCAGGACCTGGCGGCGGGAGGGCTGACCGGACAGGTGGGTGAGGCTAACCCGTGCTGCATGCCTGGTCTAAAGCCCACCACGGGGAACACAACTGTCCTGCGGGCTCTCCGTCCTCCTGATACAGGTGCACACACGTGACTGCCCGTGTAGGCGCGGAGACCCGCTCTGGCTTCGCGCCTCTCCTCTCACCCTCTTAGGGGGCCCTCGTTATCTTGCTCATCTGTGGCCCTTTA
The DNA here is from genome assembly GCA_004026885.1 of Lyroderma lyra. Taxonomy (NCBI): domain Eukaryota; kingdom Metazoa; phylum Chordata; class Mammalia; order Chiroptera; family Megadermatidae; genus Lyroderma; species Lyroderma lyra. The sequence goes on from PVJL010001548.1 coordinate 68,023, forward strand.
GCCCAGCTCGTCTCTGCTCCCTGCTCAGCACGTGTGCCTGCATCTATCATATTGTATCACAAACAGCTCAACGCCCACACGAGCACACACGCCACTTTTCAGTTACGAGTCCGAAGCTCGTCCCCAGTAACAGCTCTCACTCGCTTTGTCCCCACTCCGGCCCCGTGTGCCCATCGCGTCCCCCCATTTTCCAGGCTCCAGCCCCCTGGCTCCTCCGTTCCCTCCCTTAATCCTCACCTGGCCCCTCAGATCTAAGACAGACTCGGCTCCTCCAGGTGTACCTTCCCCTTCCTCTCAGACACGATCGGGACTTGCTTTCCGGTTCTGCCAGCTGGGGTGACCCCCCACAGATTTAGCTCTCGCCCCAGGACTGATGCCCTTGTCATGTCTCATGTATGCCGCTACTGGAGACTGTCCCTCCTGCCAGTCCCCAACATCCTCCTAACAGCCCTGCAAACCACCTTTCTAAAATGCAGGCCCAGTGGTGTCACTGGCGATGGCTCCCTGTGGCCTAAGGGACGATCCCCATCACGTAAGGCCCTGACTTGTCCCCCCTCCCCCATCTGCTTTTCCAGCCACATCTCCTGCTACCCCGTACCGTGCAGTCTGCCCACAGGCTCTGGAGATGGCTCTTGTCCCCTGGGCTATCCCCTGTGTGTGGCTCTACCAGGGACCCGGCCCCTTCCGTGGGCTGCCATGCTTCTCCAGCTCCCTGCACGTCAGGCTCCCACCCGCCTTCCAAGGCCCCAGATCCGAAAGCCCCACCTCTCCTCGGAAGCCCTTCTGGATCTCTTCCCCCGCAGCCACCACCTCTGTTTGCAATTCTACTCCTAATTCTACGTCGCTTTTGTATACTTGGAAGACGAATGGAAAGGCTGAGCAGCGTGCCTGGGGGAGGTGCCCCCCATGTGCTGCAGCAGAGCCTGTATCTCTTTCTCAGAATGCTTCTCACTCTGCGTGGGAGCTGCCTGGTTGGCTGTCGGCCTGCCCCCCGGGCTATGAATCTCTTAGGCCGGCTCCCCACGACCTCATTCATGCCATAGCCCCAGTGCCTAGCACAGTGCCTGGTTTATTACACTAGAGGAAACAGGCCTCCAGGGATCCCTGCTTCTGCTATGAACGGAATGTTTGTGCCGCCCCCCAGTTCATATGTGGAAACCCTAACCCCCACGGTGACAGTGTTTGGAGATGGAGCCTTAGTAATTAGAATGGAGCCCACGTGAGGGGACTAGTGTTCTTGTACAAAGAGACATGAGGGGGGCTCCCCTCTCGGCTTCTCTCCCAGCCACACCAGGACACAGCAAGAAGACAGCAAACCAGGAAGAGGGCTTCACTAGAACCCGGCCATGCCAGTACCCCGACCTTGGACTTTCAGCCTCCAGAACTGGGAGAAATAAATGACGGTCGTTTAAGCCGCTCAGTCAGTGGTATCGGTGACAGCAAGCCGAGCAATGAAAAGCAGCTTCCTGACCTTTCGCAGCAGTTTCTAACCCACTTCCAGGCTCCTCTGCTATTTCCCCTGGTACAGGTAGGAGGACCACGCACATGCAACCCTGAGACGCTGGGCCTGGAGTCCGAAGACCTGGGTCAGAGTCTCACCTCCACCTCTCCTTAGCTGTCTGCCACTGGGCAAGTCACTTTACCTCTCTGACCAGTTTTCTCAGAGAGGTGAAAAGGGGTAATGCCACTCACTGCTGTGAGGACTAAGTGAGCGAGTGGAGCCGGAAGCATCTGGCAGGTTGCACGGGGCTCCCCAAACCCGAGGCCATCCTCGCGGCCTTCGCCCCTCACGGCGGCGCTTGGGAAATGTGCCCAGACGCCAGCGATGTTGACTGCAGCTGCCATCGGGGCTGGCAGAATATCCTAGAAAGTACTTGTGCCACTTCTCTGCATGAAGAGTGTGACATCTCCAGACACTTCTGATTACCAGCACCCTTTTGAGTATGTGATGGTTTTTGTCCTCAAAATTCTTCAAAAGAAAACAGGCTTGAATGGCAGTGAGAACTGGCAGAAGTCGGGCTCCCATTGGGAACCGAGGAAGGAGGCTGCGAAAGGAAACGGGAAGAAAGTGGATATGCTGATAGCAGACTGGTGCTCGTCCAGGTAAGTCTACCTGCCCCGGCCCCAGGTGGCCCTCCTGGGCTTAGCGGGTCCTGCAGGCTGCCAGGATACAGAGGAGCTAAGGAACAGCCTGGGACACCCACTGTTTGGACGGATCTTATCTTCTGCCCAGAGAGTGTGAATACGGTGACCAGACCGGGGCTGCAGGCTGAGCAGGGTCCCGTCCCGGTTCTGCCTGCTTCCCAACCGAGGGGGGCAGCGCCTCCTAGGGCCACAATTCTGCATCTGTACACTGAGGACTGTTTCTGATAAGAACTGCGATCAAATGTGATCGGTACCTGTGCTCGATAAATGGTAATTGAGATGCATTCTAAAGCGATGTCTGCAGACTGGCATGTCCTACCGCTGGGACACAGGCAAAGACTACAGGATTCAGGAAACAAAGTGTTGGCATAGATTTTTATTTAAACACCTCCCAAACAGGATGAAACAAACTCCACAGGGCAGGTTAAAAAAGTGCCATGGGAGCATGGATTTGGGGGAAGAACAAGGAAAAGGATCTCCAGTAAGATTATACTGGATAACTAGAAGAATCAGAGCCTCACATTGCTTAAAATCTCTAAAGTTTGTCGTAGCCTCTGATATGAACGCTCGTACAGCTAGGATGCAATATATGACCCTAGTTGACATACACTAATAATTATATTTGGGGGTGCTTCTGGAATACGTGCCTTCCTCAGCCATCCATCTGCAGTCAATCTCTGCCTCTCCTTGTGTATTTCCCTCCTGTCTTAATTTTTCTTGGATAGGCACACATGCGTGGTTTCATGACCCAAACGGTCATATGAGTAGGTGGGGTGCAGGTGTGGTGGAGAAGACACGAGCTCGGACTTTGAAGGAAAACATTTCCGGTTCACTCCATAGCTCTGTCTTGTATTCTGTGAGCGGCATGTTGGGGAAAACATATAGGTTGAAAGAGGGATAATACTTAGACACCTATCCACTCGTCCACCTTAAAGATGGTTGCCAAGATGTGAGAGACTGGGTATAAAGTGCTTAGCGTAGTGCCGACAGCATCAGTATATACATTCACATACATATACATGTAAATGCTCATCCACATAAGCCTGCACACCTTCACATGTGTGCATTCAGGTACAGACAGAGAATGGGCCATGTGGACCTTTGCTGTGTATTATAATTTAATTAAGAGGTGGGAAATATTGTATTGTTCTGACACATCACTGAGGCTGAGTTCCCATAATGCTCTGGGCGAGGAGGCCGTGAGCGTCGGGTACGAGGCTCCTTGAGTGGAGGTTTGGGGCTGCGACCAAGCACCTGACATGGGTACCCAAGTGCCTAAAGATGTCAGGGTCAGGCAGGTGTGGTGGCCATATTTGTACTGTGTACTCATATTTGAGGCCACACTTCCTTGGGGCTGCTTTCAGCCAACCAGCGATTGAGTGTGACATGGATGCTAGGGCACACCCGTGTCCAAGGGACGGGCTCCTCTGACAAGCTACGTTGGCCTGAGGACTCCCTGACAGCCTTGCTGAACTTCCCCAGAGCACAAGAGGATCTAGAACACTCATGCTCAACCTTCCTTCCTTTCTCCTGCATTTGAGTCAGACTTTTCTGGGGTGCGATGTCTCTCCCAGCCTCTCCCAGCTCACTCCCCATTTTCTTTCAGGTGTTTCCCCAAGTAAAGTCCTCTCACAGTGGTGTCTGCTTCTGACATCAAGGGGAGTGTGGGATCCCGAGGCACAGTGGAGCCAAGAACTAGAAGTCCCAGGAGCCCCAGAGGAGAGCGCGCAGATTGGCCCCCCTAATCACGTCTGCTGTTCCTCATTTAACCTGTCTGGCCGCTGTGGTGAGCATCCCTGTAAGGTAAGGAGACCAAGGTCTGGGAGGCTCTATGGCTTCCCAAGGCCATAGGATCAGAAAGTCGCAGAGCCCGGTCAGGAACCCAGGCTTCCTGACCCCCCACAACCTGCTTTTCTTTTTCGCTCTGCGCTGCCCACGGAGCACCTGCCCTAGAGCCCCCCCCAAACACGATACCATGTCCCCTCCGTTTTCCCCGTGACAAGGCAGGGTGAGTTCACCACCATTTCACAAAAGCCGAGACTCAGAGAAGAGAGGTCAATTGTCCTAGGTCACCCGGTTAGCAAGTGCCAGGGCAGGATTATAACCCAAGTCTTCAAGCTACTTTAGTCCCTGCAAAAACCCGGGAGTTGCCTGTCTCCCTCCTGCTCCCCACAAATCCTCATTTCTCCTCTCTTCCAGGGAGCCCAGGGCAAGGGGGAGCTCAGCAGCCTGCGGGCCAGCCTGGGGGGCCGGGGGTCGGGGCGAAGCCCCAGCTCCCACCATTGGAGACCGGCCCCCTGAGCCCCTTCCTTCTTGCTTGAAAGTGCTGTAGCGTTTCCTGCTCACAATGCATGTCTTTGGAAGGCTGCCCTCCCAGGGTTGCCATGGTGACTATTTTGGTACTGCATGCTAGAAAAAGCCGAGGCACCTGCTGGTCACACCACCGAAACTTGTCTCTCTGAAAAATCAGCAGATGGCATTTGTCAGAAATTCCTACTTCCTGATCAATCTGGGGAAAAGCAGCGTGTGTGGCGCCCTGATGTCCCCGAACCTGCGTCGGCGGCTCGGGGAAGGTGTGCGGTCCGCGCACAGGCCCGCGAGCGTCCTCGGGAGCGGCGGGTCCTTAGTTTCTCCAGAGAAGTCGGGTGATTTGAATTCTAGGAGACCGTGATGTCGCCTTCCTATTCAGAGGGGGGTGGATGGCAGGGCCAGTGCTGAGACAGCCCAGACCTCACTTCCAGTAACTTCCATCAGTCCCAAACATGTCTCACGTCGAGGGCAGCTCGTAGCCAGCACGAAGCCCCCCGAGTGTGAGCTGAGTCCCATCTCCACTGCCCATTAGCTGTGCGCCTTTCCACCCGTCCCTCGACCCGTCTGAACCTCAGTTTCCTCAAGTGCAAATAGTGACAATAGTGTTTCTCTCACCAGACTGTAATAAGGAGTAAATGAAATTATTATTGCTGTTGTTACTGGTATCATTTTAATTACCAAGCGTTCAGCGAGGCATGGAGAGATGGACCAATCTGTTTGTGCATGGAGTTTTGACACATACCTGGGCCATGAAAATAAATCCGTGAACGTCACTGCCTCAGTCTGCACAGGGATATTACAGTTGGAGCATCAGAGCCCGCCCCGCTCCTGGCTGCCCGTTGTGCAGTGTGGCTCTCCCGTAATTATTGTCTCATTCTGCTTTTCTAAAAGCTTCTTTCTCCCATCTCTCACATCCTGCTTGCAGTTTGTAAGACTATTTGTTCCCGGGGTTACTTAGCGAACTCTCAGGTTCCCTAAGCATGCATTGACTGCCACCTCTTAATCTTGGCCTAGGGACTTTCAAAACCAGTTACACCATTTCCCACCCTTCTTCCATCCATTGGGTCTCTATGGAGAAGGAGCCTCCGGTTCTATTAAGAGGCCTGGTAAGTCCGGGCCGGCAAAACCTGGGTGGCACTCTCGCCTCCTGTGTCCATGACAGACACTGCTAATCGATCCCAACCCCCTTCCACCGAGCCTTGGAGGGAGAACCACCCTGAAGACAGGGCTCAAGGCAGCCACTGCTAATGCGCCGGCGTCAGCACAGGAAAGGAGAGAAGGGACCAGCCGGGGTGGAGGGGCACCAGGAGGGCTAACGACGCCAGTCCCGGTTCTGTCTGTAACTAGCCATGTGAATTTGGACCGGTCATTTCTTTTTCCGAGGCTCCATATTTGAAGTGAGCTGAAAAGGAAAAAGGGAGGGAGGAAGGAAGGAAGGTGGGAAGAAGGGAGGGAGGGAGGGAAAGAGAGAGAGAGAGAAGAAAGGAGCTGAATAATCTAATTCTTTCTAGTTCTAAAAGTGTCCATACCCTCCCCATCCAGCCCCACCCTCCACCCCTCCCCACATAGCATCAGGTGGGCTTCCAACACCCAACACAGGCTCTGATATGTCCTTGTCCTGGGATTCGTCCAAATTATCAGATATTATCAAACATCCTGGGGTGACTGACTGCTAAATAAAACGTTCCCAGATGCTTAGAATCGCCAAATTACAGCATTTCTGAGCTGAAAGTCCCCTCAGAACACATTGAGCAGCATCTTCCCTATTAAAGATGAGGAAACTAGAACAAGAGAGGCTCGGTGACTTCTCTGAGGTCACTCAGCAACTTACCAACTTGATCTTGTCTCTGAGGATCTATCCGGTCTGAGACCAGGTTGGTCCCTGAGTCGTATGACCTGGGCTCCAGCCATAGAAGAATCCAGGTCAGCAGTGGACCAGGAGGAAGGGAGACTGCTCAGAACCCACCCTTTCACCAGAGGGGCAGGGGAGGTGTGCAAACTCGTGGGTGGCTGAGGTCCTGGTGTTTAATGCTCAATATGCTTGGTAAAATCCATGGTCCCTATGGCCAGTGGGGGAATCTTCGAAGACGTAGCCTCACTTCGTGGTTTGGACATTTTCCTGGCTGGCTACCTCTGTGCTTGCCCTCTTGGGCTGTCTTGGGGATTCTGTGAACTATCTAATAGTCTTTCATAAATTCTCTTTCCATTGAAATGAGCTAGGGTGGGTTCTGCTGTTTATACCAAGAGTCCTGACTGGCACACCAACCCTTGTAAGGAAAGAAAATTCTAAATATAAAAGCCACTTCTAAGACACTTGTTAATCCTCTGTCTTTTCCTCCGCCCTCCTGCCTTTCCTCTGTCACGCCTGTCAAACTCATCAAGGCAGAGCAGCACTGAAGCATTGTGGGGCCTGTGAAAAACGGTATATTGGAGCTGAATTCCCACCAAATGACACTTGGTTGTTTGAAAATACAAAGAGGCACTGCTCCTCAATGGGGAAGGGTAAGAATCGCAAGAATTCGGGAAGGCTGCTGGGGTGGGGTCAAGGCGGGTACAGATGTCCCTTTAACTCCCCTCTTTCCACCTGCCCTGTTCTGGTTTCAAATATTAGTGAGAATAATGCAGAACTTTCACTGGCTCATGTACCAAGTGGAATTAGAGTGGACTCCCAGGTTGGCTGCCCGGCTCTCCCTGGATTCCCTCATTGGAAAGATTTCTGCCTTGCAGTGAGAGGTAGCTACAGATGCATTTGCTTGGAAGGACCTCCCACGCAACGACAAAGCAATTACAGGCAATCCAAAAGCGAACAGAAGGAGGAAAGAGAGAGAACAGGACAGCAAAGGAGAGGCTGAAAACATCTGGAGTGAGTCCTCCTCACCCAGACTCCGCCAGTGGGAGCCATTCTTACACCTCTGGGCTGTGAATGCCCCCACGGGCAGCAGGTGGGGGTGGGTGGAGCACAGACTCAGACCGGAGTGGCAGCGCCACCTCCAGCACCCAGGACATGTGTGATCTCCAGCTGTTCGGGCCAATTCTCTGATCTCTCTGAGCCACGGTTTCTTTTATTTCTATATCGTATTAAATCTGTAATATTCAATTTTATTTTATACATATTATATATATATTCAATCTGCACTGTAATATCATTGTTTTCGATGGTTGTGTTCTATCATGTCACTGGGAATACCGTATTAACAAATGATGAACTGCTCAGCTCCTAGGGGAAATATGGGACCAGGTTCTAGTGAGCCTCTGGTCACACTTCTCAACTGTAAAACACAGCGCTGATTCATGTGGTTTCTGTGGAGAGACACCTTGTTTGATGTCACTGTTGATACACCAGCACTGCACTCCCAGCCACCAGCCCTGTCCCTCATGCCTGAACGAAGCTTATTAATGCACGTATTCTCTCTCTCTCAGACGTGTCGCAGCCTCCTTGTGACATCCTAAACAGCAAAATCACTAACAACAAAAAGTCACCAAAGTGTGCCTGACTAAATAGACTGTGTAAAGGACACTTGTTAGCGGTACGAGAGCTGAAGCAACAAGGCGGAGTGTCACCGTGTTTGACCACAGCTGGGACTGTGCGTGACAGACAACTCAGATTTTTCGCTGCTCTGCCCCTGTCTGCAGAGGACCGTAAAAGTACTGGGAGTATGGATTTCAGGTTACAAATAAATGTTACCGGGTCGGTGAATTCGCACCTAGGGAACCTGTGAATAATGAGGGTTACTGCATATAAATGCATGTTGCTACCCTGACTCACATCGTGTTGTCAGGCCCACGTGCACAGCGTACATCGTAAACCACAGGCGCTGCATAAATCCATGCAGGGGTAGATACCGCACGTGCCTGACGGGTGGCAGCTCCTTCTTCTGGTATCAGCTCCCGTGTCACCTCTTCTAGGAAGTCTTGCACCAAAGGCAGGGACCTAACTGTAAATACAAACTAGAATGGATTCCCTAGATGCCTGGGTGAGAAGGAGGGGAAAGAAGGTCAAGGGACAAACATCTTTGCTTCATTCAACTTCTCACACTCTCCTAGAGGCAAGGGCACACATGGCTCTGTGGCAAAGTCAAGATCTGCATCTAGGGTCATCCAGAGTTAGCAAGCTTAACCTCTAGAATAATCAATGCCACATTTTGTCACATCGTCATTGAAAAGAAGCACATCCCTTAAAAATTCCTGAAGAGAACTCACGGACCTTTGCGAATACATCTCTGCACATCCCCCCACCATCCCCATTAGAGCAATATTGCCTTACTGAAGTCTTTCCAAAGTGCGCTAAAGGCTGGAGGCCCTTTTCCTGCCCCTTTTTATGAAGGAGAAGATGGTGACACGATGGCTGCAAGATGACATAAGATGACAAGTGCACGGGATGGAGAGTTCTGGCTGTGGGACCGTGTGAGCTGGGACTGAGCTGACTCCCTGGAGGATCCAGGATGGAGACACAAGCTAGGAACACACTAAGCGTCAGCAGAGACTACAAAGGAGGCTGCTGAGGTGGGGGTGACCTCACCCCAGCCCCATTTCCCCTTGGGTGCCTATGAGTTTATGAATACATGGATTTCCTGTACAGTAGTAGTATTTCCTACAACTAGCAACTTAGGGAGCTCATTCATTCCACAAACATTTAGCAAACATCTACTGTATTCCAGGATTTGTGTGAACGACTGGGCATACTGACATGAGTGACAGGGTATAGTCATGTCCTATTTATTTCAAGACAGGTCGTTGGGCCCAGTAGTTGAAAGTGTGGTCCTTATGTTATTTGGGTAAGAGACTTAACCTCCCTGTGCCTTAGCTTCCTCATATGGGGAGAAAATCCTAGTTCTTAAATTAGGTTGATATGAAATTAAATAGGTTCATACATGTTAATGTTTAGACCAGTACCCATCATGTAGTAAGTGCTCATTAAATATTAGCTGCTATTAATTTAAGTGGGCCAACCCTCCTAGAGAGAGAGAAGTGGCTGGGGGTGGGGGATGGAGATTGCTGACGAGTATGCAAGCCATTCCTTTCAAAGTGCGCATGTTTCCGAGGACATGCAAGATGGGATTTTTAAGTATCATATTGATTAGGTATGGATTTCCCTTGATAAACATACTATAGAAACTAATGCCTACATAAGAGTAACCCCACTATATTATTATCATAGCAGCAGCAGCAGCAAATATTTATGGAATACATATATACCATATATACCAGACTACAGTACTAAGTGTTTTTAAACTAAGTGTTTGCATTAAGTGTTATTTAATCTAATTCACATAATAATAGGTACTATAAATATTCCCATTTTTCAGATGAGGAAACTAGAGAGCAAAAGCAACATGCCCAAAGTTACAGCAGACACATGGTCAGGGGAGGCGGTAAACTCAGGTTTTATAAATGCAAATGCTGGGTCTTAGCCAGTAAGCTGTACCGTCTTTGGGGACTCTCACAGGTGGCAGCTGGCACTTTTAAGCAAATAATTGCAATGGGTTGGAAAAGTGCTGGAAGAGGTGACATTGTAGTTAAGCTTTTCACAAACCTGTTCTCTCCCTCTGCTCTCTTGTTGGTGCCTAGATGGCAGGGACCAGATCTTACCCATCTTGGTTCGCCTTACACCAGCGAGGTGCTCGGTAAATATTGCTGGTTTGCTTGATTCAAGTGCGATATATCGCCTCTTTCAGATGGCTCTCAGTGTCTGGGCTGATGATTTCTTCAGTGTGGATTACAAACCCTAAGGGTATGTTATTGTTTCTGAAATTGGAGCCAGAAATGACAGTCTCTGTTTAAGGATATAAGAATGTTCAAAATCAGAATGATGTTCCTTGCAGACAAATTTGTTTAATGTGGGCTCCTTTGGTCTCCGGGTCATTTACAACTGGCTACCTTGGACTCTTCTACATTCCAAAAAGCTCCTGACTGTTTTGTTTCCCTGAGTCATGAATTGAAAATACAAAATAAGAAGACAGATTGTATCTTTGCAATAAAAACCCCATGGGCATCATTTCGTACGTAACACCAAGCTCTGCCCTGATCTGATTCTTAACCAAAACTCTCTGCTCCCCGCCTCTGCGCACCCAGGGGAAGCGTTTAGTCCATCTTTGGGAAATTCTAAGCCTCCGGTCCTCTTACTCAGTGAAAGCTACCTCCCTAGAGCTTTATTCCACTAGCCCTGGCTCGCCATTCCTTTGCTGCATGACAGCCCTTTAGAGATTCAATTTCCACCACTGCCATAGTCACCGCTGCCTTTAAACACCCATCACAGCTAGTCCCCGCGCAACCTGGGCAGCCTCAGTGGGTGTCAGTGTGGGGCCCAGAGCCGAACACGGTACTGTAGACCCGGTTTGACTAGCCCAGCAAGCCTGGGCCCCGCACTCCGAGACCGCCGGCTCCTTGCTGCAGCCACACCCACCTGTGACGTAGCTTGAATGTCCAGTGAACTGGGTGCCACAGTTCTTTCTCTTGCTAGTGAGGGGGTCAAGACAGGTGGCCGGGGCCCACAGACAGCACCAGTCCCGGGACCCTGAGAGCCGGTGGGAAAGCGCCCCGAGTGGGGAAACGAGTGGCGAGCGGCTTCTCCCAGCACAGGTAGCGGGACGCACAGACTGGATTTGCGTGATGGGAGCCAGAGCCCAGGAGAACAGGCCGGTGAAGGGGCCTTGAGGAGGGGCAGTGGCCCAGGGTTAGGCGGTTTGGGTTTGGAGTGCACCATGTCACACAGGAAGTACAGGTGCCAACACCCCTGCTCACAGGGAGGAGATACTGCGAGGTCACGAGGCCCAGAGCCTAAATATGCTGAGCGACCAAGCAACACCAGTCTGACGTCTCTGAGGTCTCTTTAATACGTAGGCGAAGTGGAGAGATTTCTCTGAGTTCATCACAGCAAAACTCGTTTTGCCCGTGCATCTCCCCAAAGTCGGCCACGCTGTGGTAGCTGCACCATTTCCTCCATCTGGAAGCTCCCTACTCTCCCTTCTCTCTTCCCAAACCTGTAACCCAGACCCGACGTGGAGGAGGGCCAGCAGGAGAAAAGCAAACTCTTGCATCCCGATCTGCTTTCTTGCTTCCTTCTTTAACTGTGTTGTTCATGTGGCCTCCATTCTTCCTAGAGTTGCTCTGAAGGTTTTCAAGGGCATTTATTAATAAGATGCCTGTTTGGGTGGGAAAAGCCTGGGCTCTGACAGCAGTGTTTACTCACCTGAGAAGTTCGTACTTCTGTCTGATCACGCTGCAGGAGGCTGCAGGGGCTTGGGGCGGGAGGGAGGGAGGGACACACACACACACACACGCAAGGCAAAGCCCGGGTTCAAATGCAGCTCAGCCACTTGCCACCTGTGCGATCTGAGCCTCAGTGCCGCCATCTGCACGAGGGGATGGCACACCCGCCAGGAAACGATCAGCTGGGATAGTGAATGGAAGGCACCTCTTCCACAGACAGTCACAGTCGGTCGACAGCACTGCGCTGGGGCCTAGGAGAAGTGCTCACGTGTCTCAGACTGAGTCTGCTTCCTGGGGAAATGCCTGCCTTAGGAGGAGATACAGGACAGGTGAGCAATACCTCTAAGAGAAAGCAGAGAATGCTGAGAGGACAGCACGGGACGGGAGGGACATGAGGGTGGCGGGCAGGCCCGGACATCTCCCTGGAAAAGGTGCTTTCTGAACGGGTCCCTGCGGGATGGTCGCGTTTGGCTGTAAATGGAAACAGAGGATGGGAAAGGGGGAGCCTGTCCACGGAGAAAAGACTGTAACCCCGCACGAGTACGGGGAGGGCCGGAAAGTCCGTGGCAGGTGGGTCCTAGTCGGGTTAAGGACTGACTGCCTTGCCCCAGAGTTAGAGCTACAAACAGGGCCTCTAAACGAACTTTTGCACAGACTCATGAAGTCTGAGCAGAAACCCATCCAGGAAGCTTTCCTGCTCACTCCCATTCCCTCAGGGCCAAGTGGAAAGAAAGAGGGGGTGCGAGGGAGACAGGGGGCCCTGCTCCTCAGTGCTCTGGCCTCTGGTCCCCAAGGAAACCAGGCCTTCTGCAGCCTCTCACTGACCCACTGACAGGGTCTGCGGTGGGACAGTCATCAGCCCTTTTCTTTTATGGAGCCAGCCGGTGTGGCTCTTTTATTGGCAGTCATATGTCCATCAAGCCCGGATTGCTCAGGCAAGAGTGACCATCAGGTCATCAAAACCACGTAGCTAAAGCCTGTCCCACTTTTATTATTTCAAGCACAGCCCTGGCTCCTGTTAAGTCCTATGAACTGTCATCTTTATATTGAAAGTCTAGTTCTTCAACCACTTTAGCATAGCTGTTTGCTTATGAACTCCAGGTCCCCCCAACATAGGATTTCCTAGGCCTCTCACCAAGATGTATGAATACCAAGTTCAGGCAGCTAGAGGATGTTTCCAGAGGTTCAAGAGAAGGTATGTGAGACGTGGGGTGGGAATCGGCCCCAAAAGGAGAAGAGAACAGTAGCAGAAAGGCCACTGGGGAGTGGCCTGGGGCATATCGTATGAGCAGAGCACAGGTGAGGGTCGCACCAGGCAGGGAGCAGAGGAGAGGACAGACTCAGGACAGACTCAAGAAATAAAGTCCAGGACAGACTGTGACTCTGAAGAGGGGAGACAGGTGCCAACCACAGGGCAAGTCTTTGGGGAAGAAGTAGGCCACCGCCTCTATGGCAGTCAGATGAGGGGTTCCCTTCCATCTGATTCTGTTTTCTCTGTACAGGGGGAGAGGTCACTGTGTGGGGGTGAGATGCCGGGGTGGAGGTGGCCAAAGGCAGGGTGCCCGAGTGCCCCAGCTGCAATGCCTGCGGCGGGGACCGAGGAGCGCGCCCCAGGGGCTCCAGCAGGAGGGGCCCACCCGCTTCACACCCGCCAGCCACTCCCCTGAGCCTCCGCATAGAAGCAGGTGCTAAGTGCAAGTGGAGGCGACCAGCTAGACCCCAGGGAAGGGGCCGGGGCTGCTCGGGGGTCTGCAGCACGCACAGCCATTCGTGATCTCTGCTCCCTGGAAAACGGCAGGATTGCTTTGGGTGGTGGCTGGGAAATGATGGATGTGAAATTCCCAGGGAAGGAGCAGACGTGCACTCAATGTCACATCACCGTTTCCTTCCTGATCCCCCACTTTCAAAGGCACTTCCAACTTCAGAATGTTGGAGCTGGGAGAGCTCATGTAGTCAAATCCTTACATTTTGCTGCAGGGCAAAGAGACAAGTACAGGATGGAATGAGGGCTGCTCTGACAGAATGAGCAGGGTCATATGGGACCACTAGGGAAGGACACAAAGTCCTTTGGGGTCAGGGGAGGCCTCCCCAGGGAGGCTCCCCTAAGCAGGATCAAGAAGAGGATCCAAGAGTTCTGGGGACTCTCACCACAGGCTGGAGCCACCGTTGGACTTCATGGCTGAGGGTCAGTCCCTGCCTAGCAGCAGGCCTCCCCCAGCGCGGTGCTGCCCCTCCCCCCTCCCTCTGTCCCCCCTCCCTCTGTGCCTCCCTCCCCCTGCCTCCCCCGGCGGCCGGGCCCTGGCTCTGTGCTGGGCTCCTCCCACACACTCAGGCACACACCCACACTGGCTTTGAGCCCCGGCCGCCCCTGGGAATGGTCTTACAGGGCGGAAAGCTCTTAGGATACTTTACTGGGACGAAAATTTCATCGTGGAAAATCTCCCCAGGCTCCAACCGCTGACTCATCCCCTGAGCCTTGTCCAGGAAATCAGTTTCCAAGATTGCACAAACTCACATGCAGAAAAGCTATCAATATGTTCGCATTTGTATCCATGTCAATCTCCTTTCCTTATTCCTTGATATAATGAGTTATCTAATTATGGTGACATCTGTTGAGGAGGAATCTAGCTTTCCTCTCCCCACTCAGAACCCAGTACAGGGCTCCTTCAGGGGAGATCACATGCTGTGGGGTTTGTGGGGGAGAGACAGAACCCCAACAGGAATCAGCCGTGGCTGCCTCACGGCTTTTGCTAAGCGACTCGTTATCGCACCGCTTCAGGGACGGGCAGACCCACCAACTGAACTGGTACTAGAGCTCTCGACTGACTCACTTCCATAGGTCTCAGTGTTTCCAGCCCAGGCTGACGGGAACGTCAAGACAGAAGGCAGAAGAACGCATGCTGGTTGCTTCATCTGTGTCTAATGATAATTAACCAAGAAGTGAATTTTAACCCAGAAAGGACTTCACCTCGGTTAACCACCATGTGACCTGGAAATTAAGGTCTCTACAACTCCTCCCCTCCCATGTCAGGATTCCTCAAAGGCAGATTTCAAGGCTGTGCCCACACACATCCATTTATTGAACAGATACCTGGTAAGCAGCTATAGGCACCGGGGGGAGGGGCGTGGCCGGGTAAGCACCATCTTTGGAAGATTTCACATCCGGTGGCGCAAAGGGTAGCCACACAGGGAGATGGTGCCTAAGTCAGTGGTTCCCAACCTTCCTAAGGCCGCGACCCTTTAACACAGTTCCTCATGTGGTGGTGACCCCCAACCACAAAATTATTGGTAGCTGCTCTCTACACACGGGTGACTGGTCCGCATAAGTACGCTATGACGCCCACCCTGTCACATCCCACCTGTATTTGTAGGGGGTGTACGTGATGGGGTTGGTGTGATGATGTCATCACGCAGGGTACTCGTACGTGGGCGTATCTGCATGTGGGTGGGCCCGCCTGGAGACAGACAGAGGACCCCTGTCTCCGTTCCTAAGACCATCGGAAATATGTGTTTTCCTGTGGTCTTAGGTGACCCCTGTGAAAGGGCCGTTCGACCCCCAAAGGGGTCGCGACCCACTGGTTGAGAACCGCTGGCCTAAGACTTGAAGAGGGTGCTGAGACAGACTTAGAAGACTGAGCCATCAGTCCAGGGCTCCTCTTTTGTCACAGCCCCGAGGTGACCTTAGAAATCACAGTCTTCACTTCTCAGGCTGAACCCCAAAAGACTTACAATGGCACAGCCCAATCTGCCAAACCACTGATTCATTGACTTCCCAGTGAACTTGGGTTCATTTTGCTGGTGTTCCCCGTTGTGTCTTTTTCCAGAGAATTCTGAGCTGGTTTGATTCATGCTTTCTCATAAGCTTCCCCTGTTTCTGAGGTAAATGTGGTTTTTGTCTATACTTCGGACGGAATTCTCTTCTGGATGTTAATCCTAACTACACCGAGGAAACAGACAAGCCACCTCTCACACAAGTCCTCACTGTGTTTGATAAGATGTTTCTCTATGCTCCAGCACTGAGCATCCTTTCAACGTATTTTTTCAATTAAAAGAACTTTTCCACTTATTTTTCTACGAAATTCCTAATGATGTAGTCACCAAAAACCAAGACTCTTGAGAATCTAGTGATCCCAACAATAGAACTGTAGGGCGAGATAGGACCTTCCAGATCATTGAATCACATCTCTTCATTTTTAAGATGGGAAGATCAAGGCACAGAGTTGGGTTTTGAAACTCTGCTGTAGGGTTTGCTCCAAATTCCTTCTGTGCTCACATTCTTAGGCTCCTACTGTTACCACATAGTTTGTTTTTCCCTTTAAAGATCCAAGTATCTTTGAACACAATTAATATTTTGTTTATACAATAGCATCATAGTTAAATTCCATTCTACAGGGTGTATTCACTATTTTATTCATTCAATCATTTATTGATTCATTCTACAAGTACTTATTGAGCACATACTATGTGAATGCATCTTGCTACTCATCAAGGAACACACACAAAAATGAATAAGACACAGTCCTTGCCCTCGAAAAGCTCAAACCTATTATAGGGGATAAGACATGGACACAAATAACTTTAATGTATAGTAGTAATAATAATAGCCATTGCTTATACGGAGCTCACTATATTCTAGGCACTGTTCTAAGCCTATCACACACATGAACTAATTAAATCCTTACGAGGACCTTAGGAGAAAGGTATTATTATCATCCTCATTTTTATCAAAGGGGAATTAGAGGAAGGCTAAGGGAACTGCCCAAAACCAAAAAGCAAGCAAGTGGTAGAGCCATGGTTTGAATCCAGACAGTCCAGTGCTAAGATAAAAAGCAAATCATTCCAATTGGATGAGACCATCTGAAGAGGAGTGGAAACCTCAGGGAGGAGAGATCCCGTCCGGGTGGGGAGATTGGGGAAGGCTTCATGGAGGAAGTGGTACCTGAATGGGGCTATCAGATTTAACATCGAAACATACTGTGCCGAGTGGGTGGCGCTCGGTGCGGAGGTGGACATGGGAAGTAACCTCATCGGGGCAATGTGACCACATGTGCCAAAGAGGAACATTCTTAGAAGCAGCAGTCCAACTGCTGTCCTCACCCTGAAGACTCTCCCACCCCTTCCAAGCCCCTCCCCACTCCCTCTGGAAGGAGGGATATGGTCGTGTAACTCCCTATTTAAAACCTTTGAGTAGTTCAGCAGTGCCCTCAGGGTTCAGTTCTGACTCCCTCACTTGAGATTCGCTTCCTCCCTCATTTGATCACGTCCATTTGCTCTTTCATTCCATTTCTCAACCTCACTGCACAGGAACTTTCATCGCCATAATAACTGACTCCTCAGGAACCTTCGGTGGTCTCTCAATGCCAAATGGTACCAATTCTCCAGGCTGGCTTTCAAGGCTATCTACAGTCCAACCCTCATATCCAACCCCCGCTCCCCACAAAAAACAACCTTTTCTAACTGGGTCCCTCAGAATTCAGGAGCATGTCCCTCTCAGGGCCAGCCCCGTGCCTCGATCCATTGCATCTCAGACAGTGAGAGTCATTCTTCAACCCGGCTCCACCCACTGCCTCCAGACCAACCCAAGTTGACCTCCTCCCTCCATGACTCTTTCAGCCTTTGCTAACCTTTGTGCTCTTGTACCCCCAGCACCATGGTCCTTAATTCTGCTCTCCACAGAGCTGAAGTCAGCCCCCCTTTTTTACCAGGGGTGTGTCTGGAGTGTCATCCCTAGGCCTTTGCTTGCAGAGATGATTATTTTATTTCGATATGTTTTTGTTGGCAGCGGTCTGATGCATCACACATCCAACTCAATGTGCGACGTGCATCACACAGTGCTCTTACGAGAGGGGTGAGTAAACAGCGAGATGAGCACACGGCTGTCATTTGTCTCAAAATGTCTCCATTCTGAGAATTGCAGACTGCAGCGAAGATCTGTCAATCAGCAGTCATGAACATTGTTAAAACTGGCAAAGACACTTTTCAAACTTTTTTTAAAAGCAGAAATTCCAAACTCGATAGCCAGGCCCCTAAAATCAAAGTCTCCCAAGAGCTCAGTAATCCATCAGTGAACGAGTTAATTAATTCAACAAATATTTATGGACTGCCTATCACATACTGGACACTTTGATAGGTGCCCCAGAGTATTGCACCACAAGAACAAAAGCTTGCTCTTCTGGAGCTTGTATTTTAATAAGGAAGTAGACAACAATTGCCTAAACCAAGAGTTAGTGGACTATGGCCTATAGGTTAAATCCAGTTTGCCACCTGGCTTTGCAAATAAAGTTTTATTGGGACACAGCCATGCTCGTTGGTTTGTGTACTGTCTATGGTTGCTTTCACACTACAATGGCAGAGGTGAGCAGTTGTGAGGGGTTCCGTGTGGCTGGCAAAGCCTAAAATATTTACCATCAGGCCCTTTATAGAAAAAGTTGGCCAACCTATCGCCTAGAAAAATAAGTATGTAATATGTCAGGTGACAATTCCTGTCATGAAGAAAACCCAACAGGTGTAAAGATAGACATGCTAGAGAGGAGTGTCCACAAATGCACACTCTGAGAACACGGCCATTCAGGAAAGATCTGCGTGAAGGGAGAGCCAACCACAAGAAACAGATAATGGAGGAAAGGTGTCAGAGAGAGGAGACAGCAAATGCAAAGGTCGTGCCACAGAAGTGCACCTGGTGTGGTCAAAAACCATCCAGAAGTCTGTGGGTTTGAAGTCGAGCAAGTGAGGACAAGAGGGTAGAGATGGGGTTGGAGAAATGGTGTGACACAGACTTTGTCTTATTCTGACTGAGGTGTGAACCCATTGCAGCGTTGGGGCAGGAAATGGTCTCACTTTGAATTTCGAAGGATCTCTTTGCTGCATAGAGAAAAGGATGCTGGGTAAAGGGTAGAAGCAGAGAGGCCACTTAACAAACCACTGCAACAGTCTGGGTAAGGGAAGCTAGTGTTTGAACCAAGTTCATAGCCATGGGGCAGGGGAGAAGGATGAGAGTGATCTGATTTAGGGTGAATTTCAAAGGCAGAGCACTAGGGTTCCCTGATGGATTAAATGTAGGATAAAAGAGACCCGCGGTGTTTGGCCTGAGCAGCTTTAAGAGTGGAATTGGCATTTACGAGACGAGAGAGACGATGCCCAGATGGGTGGACTGAGTGGACGTCAGGAGTTCCGCTTCGCCTGTGTTGAGTGTTAGTATGTGGTCATGTGGAATAGGCAGCTTCAGTCACTACCGCTCTCCTTCGCTCACCTCTATATGCCCTGCAAGGCCCTGCACAGTCAGGTCCTGCTGACCCTCCGGCCAGCCTCCTGTCGCTCTCTACCTCAGCCCCCCTGTGGCACCTACATAGTGCTTCTCATGGCGTGTTAATACCTGTGTGTTTACTTCCTTTTGTCTGCCCTCCTGGCCCCTCCCCGCCCCACAAAACTAACAAGCACAGACCACACGTTAACCAGTGAGAAGTCCGTGTCTGCCTTGTTTGTCGTTGGGTCCCCAGGTCCTAGCATAATCTCTGCCACTTGACTTTTAACTTTTTCTTTTTCAACTGTAAGACCTTTCCCTTATGCGGAAATACGGTGCAGAAATGCGGTGTACTCATTCATTTATTCATTCCACAGATAAAACAGAAGGAACTCAGGTTGAATTGGCCATGGCCTATGAGCTGTTGTTCTGGATACTTCTCACAGGCCAGTTACCACAGGGTTAGAATGTCCAAGGGGGTGTCTTTCCTGGGGATGTTAAATGTCAAAAAAAAAAAAAATGAAAAAAGAAAGAAAAGAAATACCAACATAGGATTGGCAACATTTCATTTTGCTAAATAATGATATGAAAAAAATAAATAGCTACTCTATTAGTCAGACTATGCTGTCAGAACAAATAACTCCCCAGGTCTCACAGCGTGATACAACGAAAGTTTATTTTCCATTTACACCGGGAGCCCAGTGAGGTTGGCAGGGTCATGGTCACTGGGGCAGACCACCTCCATCATCCCTGAGGCAGGAAAGGGGGCTGGAGGTGGTCTGCCCACTGACTCTCAGAAACGCTGCCCAGAAGTGACATGTTCTTTCCGGTTCCATTTCACTGCTGAAAACAAGCCACTTGTGCAGACCTAATGGAGACGCGGGCCGGGAAGACAAATGCTCCCCTGTTTCTGAAAAGTGGGGGAGGACTGTTGTGGCCAGCACCCATGACATCGATGATGACAATCATTTTATTAAGAAATGGCACTTTGGTATCCAAAAACGCAAGGAGGACATTATATCAGAATAAACATAAAAGCCTTCGAGCTGGATGAATTAGCATTATTTATGATAAAAACCTGCTCTTGGTCCCTGCTTCTGTCACCTACACTGTGGACTGGAGGAAAGCGGCCGTGGACTGGCTGGCGATGGGTTCCCGGCGCCCTCATACTGGCCCCTTTACCTGCAAGCTCGCATCCCCACCATTCTCCCCACATGCCCATCTCCCCATCTCTCAAGGACCAGCCAGGGGCCGCCTCGTTGGAGCACCCCAAGGGGGATAGTCCCCCTCCCCAGCATCCCGGTGCCCACTCCCTTCCGTCTTGTCTGTGCGATGCGGAGGGCTTCAGACTACAGGGAGCAGAGAAGCTAACTACTGACGCGCTCTCAGTATTTAGCTTCTGATCCATCAGCAACAGAGAGAAGGATAAGGCAAACGTTCATCCGTCAGAGTTGCCTGCTCCGAAGGAGAGGAGGTACTCAGGGAGAATAGATGGGCCAGGTGCTGTTTGGAAACCCTCAGCACGACAGCCTCCCCCAGGGAAATGTGGCGATGGCTAGTGTAGGTGACATGAGATAGCAGAGTCAGCCCCAGGCACCTGGGAGCCTGTGGACATTGGACCACCTAGACTTCCTCTCAGGTGTCCCTGGGCACTTATTTTTCCAGGTGACAGTGGGAAACTTTGTTTCTCCTTCCTGGGGCACTTTGCTCATGACTCAAACTTTGGGCACCCGCTGTTCCTTGTAGGGGTGCACTTCCACAGGACACCAGGAGAGAGGAGTACCTGGGCTTGTTCTGATGCTACCATGGCTCCAGAAGAAGGAAGCTGAGTCTTCTTAGTCTAGGTAGAGCCAAGGTTGGAATGAAGCAATGACACAAAGAGTTTTTGTTAAACAGACCCAGTTTGGCCAATGCACATTTGCCAAAGCTTAAAATAGTATCATAATAATATCCTGAGTTGTCCAACGCTACATAGTGTATTTTTAAAGTCCTTTCATGTGTACTTGCTTGCTTAATCTTCATTGAGTATGCAGAGTGAATTACTATAAAGCTCAGAGAGGGTAGGTGCCTTATCCAAGGTCACACAGGTAATACTGGAAAACTGGCTTAAAAAATAAGGGGACTAATTCTCTAATATAATCATAAGTCTAGGATAAAGCAAGTTTCAAGTTTAGTTGATTTAACAGCTCAAGGATATTATTAAAGGACCCGTGTTCTTTCTACCTCTTTACCATCCTTGGGCTGGCTTGTTCCTCAGGTTGGTGACAAGATGGCCTCAGTAGTGCCAGTCCTGTCCTCTGAACACAACCACAGGGGAACAAAGAGAGACCATCATTTGCTGGGTCTCTCTGGATAGCTGGAAACCTTTACAGGAAGCCACTTACTCTTGCCTGGGAACTCGGGAGGATCATGACTGAATGGGTTGTGTCCACGTTAGCCTGTAAAAGACAGGGTGGGCATTTGAATTCTGCTCTTTCTAGATGAGACCTTGCTCTATTTCTTTTGTTGTTGTTGTTGTTTGCTCTGAGGAATTACCATATTATAAAATAACAATACAATAGATATTCTTTTACTATTCTATAAAAATTTTCACTACATTTGACATACAATATTATACTGGTTTCAGGTGTACAGCACAGTGGTGAGTCATTTATATAACTTACTAAATCCTCAGTCTGATACAGCTAGTTCCCCTGAGAGCACACATAGTTATTACAATGTTGTTGACTGTATGCCCTAGGCTCTACTTTATATCCCTGTGACTATTCTGTGACTATGAATTTGTACTTCTTCATTTCTCCCCCTTTCAATATTTTCGAAATAGCAGACTCCTTTAGTATTTTCAAAATGAGTTGAAATGCATTTTTTAAAGACCATTTTAATTCTTTCTCTACTTCTGTCCCGAGTCAACAGGCAAGTTACCTCAAGCCCAGGGCTGAGGGACAGAGGGGTCCCAGTGGATTCAGGCCAGCATGGCATCACTTGTCTGTGACAAATAAATAGTTCAAGTTCTAGAGAAGATGCCTGAGACTTGGAATTCAGAGGAAGATGGCTGGGTCCTCCAGTCCCAGCCAGCACACAGGGCCATGTGGAAAAATCAACTCACAGCAACCCCGAGCAAGTGATGCAGGCCACCTAGGAACATCTCCTAGAAGCTTGGTCCATTGCAACCCACTGCCATGCTAAGGTCTGCTCGGTTTCTAATGGGCGATTTGTGGGGTTTTTGTTGAACATTGACTGTTAAGGTGCCTTAGACACAGTCCCTCTTTGCCTCTCACTACAATCCCTGTAGGGTGAGAAATACCACCCTATTTTGCAGATGAAGGACCAGAATCTCAGAGAGATGAAGGCACTTCCTTGGGGGAGGGTCACATTTAGTGTGGTAGGCTGAATAATGGTTCTCTGCAAAATGTCCATGTCCTCATCCCCAGAACCTGTGAATACATTACTTCACATGACAAAAAGGGGCTTTGTAGATGGCAGTAAGTTAAGGACCTGGAGATGGGAAATGATCCTGGCTTGCCTGGGTGGGCCCAGGGCGGTCCCACAGGCCCCTATAAGAGTAAGGCTGAAGGGTCCGAGTCAGAGAAGGAGATGCAGCCGTGGGAGCAGAGGGCGGAGTGGCACCGTGGCTGCAAGGGGGCTGTGAGACAAGGAATCCAGGTGGCCTGGAGAACCTGGAAAAGGCAAGGACCAGATTGTCCCCTGCAGTCTCCAGAGGGACACACTCCCGCTGATAGCTTGATTTTCATCCCCTAAGACCCATTTCAGACTTGAACTGTAAGGTAGTAAATGTGTGGGGTGTGAAGCCACTCAGTTGATGGTAATTTGTCACCGCAGCAGGTGGAACTCGTACAGGTGAGCAGGGAGCGGAGTGGGGCTTTGAGTGTCGTCCTGTCTGCCTCTGAGGTCCACTTCACTACGGACCAGGAGGCCTGGGAGCTAGGCCTGTGACTCCTCTGCGGCCTGATTTCCTGCTCCGTAGGACGGCAGGACTGTGGGACCGGATTGCCCTGCTTGGTTCCACTACAGAACGCAATGGGCCCAGGAAAGGCCCGGCAACGATCCGAACCACGAATCAGACAGCTGGGCAGTGGAGGAGCATGCAGGAGGTGGTTAAAAGGGAATAACAGAGCCAGGGCCTGGTGACGAGACGTGGTATCGTGTGCCATGACGGAGCGGGGAAGGTATCATCCGGCCCAAGAGACACTCCGGACGACGAGCCAGTTTTGTGGGAAGATGAAGTCACGTGGGGGGCTGTGGAGTGTGTTTACGTGCAACTGAGCCGTGGAGGAGGGGAAGACCGTATGGATCTAGGGGGCAGGAGAGGGACTTGGGTGACAGCAGGAGATCTGGGTGTCACTGAATCTGTGGATCTCGTGAGCTCACTCCAGGAGACTGAGAAGGGCCAACAGGGAACCCCCGGGGGAACCCCCAGCAGGAGCAGTCAGAGGAAGAGGACTCAGAGAAGGGGCTGAGAAGCAGGCAGGCGGGGGCCAAGCACTGGAGGAAGCGGGCAGAGGGAAGGAGGGGAAGGCGCGGAGCTGCAGTACGTGAGGGATGTCTGCACGTTTGTGAATCAGAATCCCTTGGTGACCTTGGGGACAGTTGTTCTGGGGAAGGCAGGGAAGGGCCAGCAGGCACTGGGCGGAGGAAGGGAGGAGAGAGGAGGGTCCCTGGGTGGCAAGTTACAGGGAGACTTGTTCTATTACAGCTGGAGAAAGGTGTGCTTTCGGTGCATACAAACCACAGCAAAGACAACCAGGGGCCCTTTCAAACAACCTGACAAGGAAAATAATTCCCTAATAAAATGACAGAAACTACTCAAAAGAGTGACAGTAACTCCACACAGCAGTCAAAGAGGTGGATGTGAACTTCCAAGGAAAGTGACAGCATGAAGGGCATGGGAACTTGGCCGTACAGCCACTGTCACCCCAGCCTGCCCCCACACAGCCACTCCCCAAAGAGCAACGTTCAGATCACATCTCCCACCAGCCCTGCTCCTTGCTGTGAATTCCAGGTGCTCATCTTACCTTTACTTTGGGGAGACGCCGACTCCTTGGGGTCCCTTCTGCACTATCTGGGCTCTGTGAGATTCCTGAGCCTCCACTACTCCGGAGGAAATAAAGCTCAAGACGTGGGAGCAGGTGCGGCCGAGGGCCCAGCCCCAGCCCCCGTCTTTACCCTTTCGGTGCCTGCAGCCCGCCTTCCACTTGCCATTGCCTGTGGATTGTGGCACGTGGGGTCTCTCTGGCCACCAGAGCCTGCTCCCTGTGCATGTGAGCAGAGGGACGAATTAATTCCACCGCCTGCCTCCCAGGGGAAACCCTCAACAAAGACTGCAGGGAGCTGGGGCGGCCACGCCGCTGAGGTGAGACCCGCAGATCCCAGCAGGACTGAGCTCCGAATGTCTGCCGCGCTCGCCGGCGTGATCGATGCCCTTTATCGGTTTGCTTACTTTGCCTGCCTTACTTTTGCATGTCCCTGTGTTTTGGGGAGCAGCTCCCACATAAATCCTTTTCCCAGGGTCATCTTGGGGACAGCCTAAACGAAGACACAGGGATCATCTGACCTGATGCGTAGTGGAGCTCCTTGCACGCCAGTGGAGACTGGTTTCCGACAGCTCTGAACTGGCCAGCCAGTCCTTGTCAGCTGGCCACACCTTCCCTGTCACCGGCATCGGTGCCGACTGCGCTCTGGCTCTCAGGGCCTCACACACAATTTCTCATTTATTTATGAGGCCCTTTGTGGTGGATGGAATAATGGTCCCCAAAGGTGTCCCCATCCCAACCCCTGACGCCCTGAATATGTGACTGGACACGGCCAAAGAGGCTCTGCAGGTGTGACCAGGGCCTTGGCAGGGGAAGCCATCTTGGATGATCACAGTGGTCCTTACGGGAGGGAGGCAGGAAGGTCAGAGTAGAGAGAAGGAGATGTGACAGAGGGACCAGAGGCTGGGGTAGCGTGAGGAAGGGGCCCCGAGGGATTCCCCCGCCTTTACCTCTGGAAGTTGGAGGAAGAAAAGGATCCTAAAGCAGTCCTGCCAACCCCTCAATTTTAGGGTTTCCGACCTCCGGAATTATAAGATAAGTGTGGGCTGTTTTAAGCCACCAAGTTTGTGGCGATTTGTTACAGCAGCCATGGAAAAGTACACCCCACACAGAGGTCAAGGTCGTAGATTCTGCGGCTGGACTGCCCAGATTCAAAGCCTGACTCTATCGCTTCGTAGTGGGGTGACCGTGAGCAAGGTATGAAACCCCTCTTCGCCTGCATGTTCTCGTCAGTAGAATGAGGAAGCTCAGAGGGTCGTTGTGAGGCTTAGATCCAGGCTCAGCACCCAGAACGGCATCTGAAGTATGAGGGGGGACGCAAGCAAACCCGGGTCATCTTCCGGAGGGCGGGCCCCTTGTAGTACAGGCCTCCCCCGCCAGGTGAATGTTCTAGGAGCCCGTCTGCATCCGTGCACCGCGGGCGTTGTGGTGAGAGGCTGCGTTTGCCTTCTGTGAATTTTTCTGAGGGCTCTTCCAGTGCTTTTGCCCATTCCGTGATGGGTGATTTACAGGAACAACGTGCAGCATGACAAGCACCTGCCCACACCGCGCCGAGTGTTCAGCAGTTTTGGACCAAAAATGGCTTGAACCCCGGGCCCCACCCTCCCTATTCACGCAGTCTCACCTCGAGTGACTTTTTTGTGTTTCCCATGATGAAAAAGCCCTCAAAGGGAAACATGTGGCCGATGTGGAAGAGGTGAAACAAAAAAGAGCAGAAGCTCTAAAAGGCATCAAAATTGAAGAGATCAGCAACTATTTTGAGCAGTGGAAAAAGCATCTCCATAGGTGTATTGCAAATCCCGGGATTTGAGGGGAGGGCTCAAAAAATAGTTTGTAATAAGCACTCAATTATTGTAATAAGCACGCAGTAAACTACTGTTATTATTTTCATGAGCGCTTGGCCAGGTGGGCATTTTCATCCTCAGGGTGCATGCTCAGAAAGCTCTCATGAATTGCCCGCGGCCACACGGCCAGGAAGAGCTGGAACCCTCAGGCCCACCTAGCTCCGCGGGCCTTGCACCTTGCACCTTGCACCTTGCACCACATCTCACTGCTTCCCGACTCACCAGTTCTCGTGATCGCAACTGTTCAGACAAGAACTTGGTCTCCAGCCCCCTGACCCGCCCTTTGCCTCCTCTCCTTGCTTGGCCACCCTCCTTTCTGCAGTCGGCCCCAGGCTCAGGTTGAAGGTGGCTAGAAAATCCTGTGACGTGCATCCAAGTTCAGAGGGCCACCTCACATTGTCCTTCAGCAGCCCTGGGAGGGGGACGATTGGGCTGGGCGGGGGGGCGTCATCCCCACTTGAGAGAGGAAGAGACTGAGGTTCAGAGGGGTGGGAGGACTTGCCAGGGTCCATGGGCCCTTGAGAGGCAGAGCTGAGGGCGAAGGCGGGTTTCCCGGCTCCTGGTTCTGAGCCTTTCCTGCTGTCAGACCCCCCTAAAGGCTCCTGCGAATTCCCTGCTGCTCAAATCCCAGCCAGTGAGGACCGCCATTGATTCAACGCTTGACTGAGAGAATGTGATATAAATCCTGCGTAGGTGGTCAGTTGCATGTACACATTTTAGTTCCCTTAATATTGCTTTAATTGAGTCTCACTTGGGCAAATGCTTTGATTAGCAAATGTTTATGCTTTGCAGATTTCACGAAGTGAGACTTTTCCAGTGACTGGAACATACTAAGTGCTGTGATGATTTTGAGTTTCGTGAAGCACCCAGGTGGAAATGCAGGGTGGCCTGTCAGGGCTCAGCGTCCTGGGCCGAACCCAGCAGGAGGAGCCTGCGTCAGTGACCTTCCCAGTGATAGTGAACAAATTCCTTCCCCTCTCTGGGCCCCAGCAACTTGCTCTGGGAAAGGAGGGAGTTGGACTAGATCATCCCTATAAGGGCCTTTGGAGCTCGAGGTTTTGGCGACTGACCCACAACCCCCAGGCCAAAGGCTCCTAGGAGCACGGGGACGCTCTCCCAGCCCGCATGCTGGGTGTCTCATCTCAGTGCACAAGGAGTGCTGGCCCGCATCCAGGGTCAAATCTGGGGCAGAGCCCTGCGCGCTGTGCGCTCGCTGCGGCCCGACCTCTGCTCTCTGCCGTCACAGCGACGGTGCCCTGCCCCCGCCCCCGCTCTCCAGCCCTGAGCGCTGCCAGCAGCATCTGGGACTCTTGTCCTTGGCAATGCAGAAGCCAGACGGGAGCGCCAGTCTCGTCCCTCATCTCTCATTCTAGCCGTTTCCCAAGCCTCAACGGAGGGGGCTCCACGCATGGTTAAAGGTCAACGTTGGCCTCATAACAAGTCCATCCACCGCCTCTTCTTTGCTTTCTTTGCTTTTTCTTATTTCTCTATTTCTTTTGTTTTTTTCTTTTGTTCTTTTTATTTTTCTACATTTTAAAGATGACCTTTTCTTACTTTTAAAATCAGGCACTTTCAGCTTATTCTGGACCTCCCCTAATATTTGCTCAGTGTGCAGCATTCTTTGAAGCACGAGGTTGTTTTATGTTCTTGAGGGTGTGTCTTAGAACCCACATGTGCTCAGGCCCCAGCAGCTTAGGGATACAAGTGAAGTCCCAGTGACAATGCCCAAGTCTTATGGCCATTGGCCCCAACCTGGATGGCCAGCAGGCCCCTAGGGCCACCTCACGTGTGCTCCACAACATGTCCAACTGTGCTCCTGTCTGGCCTTCCTCTCCAATCCTCCCTCCACATGACTCCACTCCTCTGAGCACATTAGTGAAGCACTAAAGCCACCCTCTGCCTCAGGTACAGACGGAAGAAGTTATGGCATCGCTGTGGCCCTGTGGTGAGCTCCATGTGTGTACAAAGCCTTTCAGTCCTTTGTGAACACAATCCCTCAACTTTAGCTATACCCCACCCCGCTGGGATCTCTTAGGGCTGCAGAGGGGACAGACAATGTCCTATCCCAGGCTCTCTCTTCTCTGTATACTCCCTCCAAATCTACCCCGGCTCCTGACCAAAAATATATGCCCCCATCCAAACAGATGCAGGCAAATGGATTGCAAAAGTTACACCAACTCCAGTCTTCACACCTCAGTTTGGTTTGATACTTAAGTTTTACAAAAGATTTTACATCTTAATTTACATAGGAGAAATTCCAAGATGAATTTACTCTAAAAAGCAAATCTTTCAATGCCCCCCCCCACACACACACCATAGCAAAAAGGAACAGAATATCTGAACAGATTAAAAAACACATCAGTGGGCTGAATTTTACACAAACTGGTCATTGATAAATTGGCAAACAGAAGGAATGGCTTTAGGTGAAGTCATTTTAGCCAGTGGGGCCTGTTGAAGAGGAAAGCCTACCTACACTGGAGTGTGGATCTCTGGCATCTAGCCCAGTACTGGGGGCATAATAGGAACTCAACAAATGCCTACTGAATCAGTGAATGCATGAATGAATGAGGTAAGCTCACTTATTTCTAATTCAGCTTTGATGTTACCAAGGTAGAACCTGGGTGGGACATCTCTATCTATACTTAGGAACATCACAGAGTTCTTAGGACAGCAGCAAATCTCACCTTCACTTGGACAATAAGAAACAAGTGTC
Source organism: Lyroderma lyra (assembly GCA_004026885.1). NCBI lineage: Eukaryota > Metazoa > Chordata > Mammalia > Chiroptera > Megadermatidae > Lyroderma > Lyroderma lyra. The sequence continues at coordinate 96,535 of PVJL010001548.1, forward strand.
AGGCAGCTTTTGGAAAGACAAGCCAGGAAGTCAACAGAGCAGAGAGGGAACAGCAGTCCAAGGCTTTGTCAGTCATAGGTCTGCCTCTACCTCCTGAGAAAAGGCACGGGCCCCCAGCGGTAGGAGTAATGGCACAGTACTGGGGAGGGCTACCTGAGGGGCAGGCCCTGTGGCAGGTCTGCCAACCTTAATTTTGTTGCCTCTTTTCACAACTCAGCTGCAGGAGAAAGGAAGGGCAGATTTCTGGGTTACCACATGATTTCTCCTGAAGCATGAATGAGATTGAGGTGGTCCTGGTGGACTAAGATATACGAAGTTTGTTCAGTCAGTCAGCTGATGAAACTTTATTGAGCACCTATTATGTGCTCGGTTCTGGGGCGATAACAGAAAATAAGCCAACCCCTTCCTCCAGGAGCTCACACTTTGGAGACAGGTTAAAAGAAAATCAGAATTTATTGTGGTATAATATTTAGAAGTAATAGGTGCTTTGGAGCTAAAAGCACCTAAATTAGCTTTTCATAGTTAGGAAGGCCCTGTGGTCTGAGCTGAGTTCTGAGGGCAGAGAAGGGGCAAGTCTGGGGAGTGGGTGAGTGGTGGGTAGGGACATGGAGGAGTAATGCTTCAGGAGAGGGCAATGGCCAGCGAATCAGTCGAAGGGGAGAGAGAACAGCTCAGAATTCAGTTCTCAGTCCTCCAGCTGTGATGGGCTCCTGCAAAGTCGGGCAGGCCCCCTCGGGATTTCACTGCTGGGTGTGGAGTGCCCATCACCACTCTAAGAACCTCAGTGGCCCCAGGAGGCAGGCTGAAGCAGCGCGTGCTCCCAAGCACTGGGGCTGTCCTGGAAAGTCATCATCAGAACCCCTGGGAAACCTCACAGCTTCTTCCCCTCAGGGAGATTCTGAAAGGCAGCAGGAGGCGTAGGGGGCCTTTGAGGGGGGCTGCAGCCACACCCCCTACAGGAGGGAGCTTTGAAGGATGCCCAGGCTGCTTGGAACGTGGGTTCTGGACTAACCAAAAGACTAGGAATAGAGCAAACAACCCAGGCAAGTCAGACAGCTGGATGTAAGCCCTCCCTGATGGAGTGTTAGAGCTTGGTTACTGCCAACAAGCGGAGGTAGCTGACCGGTACCACAGGGATGTGCCTGGAATCTTGGGGTTCTTGAGATATCATTTCAGAGCTCACCACAGCTAAAGGAGAGGGATTCTTGGTAGTCAGAGTCTTTAGAGACCCCTGGTACAGTAGACTCTCAGTTAACCAGCACCCAGGTGGATTGTAGATGCTGGGTAAGTGTAAGGAGACTCTTACAGGGGCTCAAGCAACCAGCACTTGGTTAATGGAGAGGCTACTGTAGTTGGATACTGCAATGAGAATCGACTCCAGCACTTCAGAGACATCACCCCAGCCCTGGGAGGCCCACAGAGGGCAGGGCAATAGCCCCAGGGGGTGGAAAAGAGCAATGAAGTTCAGAGGGGCCACCGAGCTGGTGGGAAGGACAGAGCTCAAACTACCACGCTTGTCTGCCTCGATCCTTGCCGCCTCCTGTACATTATCACCCAGCCACTGCCACCCTGGAGACTGCCAAGCTTGTGAAGGTTTAGAAACCTCCCTTTAAGGTGTGATCCCACGGGAAGGCACTCACCGTACGTCGCTATGTGAAAAAGGCAGGTTACAAAACAGAATTGCAGTGCGATTACATCTTTGTGAAAGAAAAGTATGTCAACACATACCCTTTACATGACCGTTGGACAATGTCTGCATGAACAAACACCAACATCTGGCAGCACTTGTCTCTGGGTGATGGAATTTCCAGGAATTTTTAAAGAATTCTTGCTTATCTGCATTTTCTCATTTTTCTACAATCAATATAAATTACTTTTTAAAAACTAGACGGTCAAGGTGGGGGGGACAGGAATTTCATAGCTAATAGTGACAGCTTCTCGAAAGAAACATTATCCATGAGGGCCTAGAGTGTTCTAAAATAGAAATATTGTTCAGAAACTGGCAAGCAAGCCCGTGTCTAAGCGTTATCGAAGAGTTTGCACAGGGTCTCTCCTCTTCACAGGCTGTGCAGGGGCCATCCCAGACGGATAGGCCAGCTGCCCGGGACGGGCAAGGCCCTCACCCCGCAGCGTGCCCCAGCCCACGGAGGTCCTGACTGCCCCCTTGCCCCACTCACACTTCTGGACTGAGTTACTATTATTCGGGTGCATTCCCATGTTTCCCAAGGCTGTGAGCCCTGGGAGGCCGAGGCCATGCCTGAGACAACCTGGGATGCTGCGTAGAGGACTGGTGAAAAGCTTGGACCTTAAAGCCGGATACCTGGGTTTAAATCTTAGCTCTGTCTGCCACCAACAAGTCCTGTGACCCAGGGTGCATGACTGAAATCCTCTTGACCTCAGTTTGCCCATGTGTACAGGGGGAATGGTACTGATACCTACTTTACCGTGCTGTGAAGGACCAGTATATATATATATATCCTGAAGGTATCTGATTGTAAATGGTGGGTGGTATTATTGGCATTACTGATAATTATAGTCGTAGTGCTGGAAATCTCACAACCCCCAGCTCCAGCGTGGGTCTGGCAGGCACCCCATGGTTTTTACTTAATGGAGAGGTGGCTCAGTGAGCTCCCACACAATCTTTGTCTCCCCCTCCCTGCCCAGCACCGTTCAGCAAAGCACGAGCCCTGCCCCACCCCCAAACCCCCACCCCTGTCTTCTCAGACAGCAGGGGCAGGACCAGCCTTTGGGCATCCTTCATCTCTGGTCCTCGGCCTGACGACATTCCCCTTGATCCCAAGGCCATACATACTTCTTGAAGTTCAGTCTCTGGTATTCACAAGGTTGAAGTGATTCCAAAACCAGTGTTGGAAGTTCACCCTTGATTGCCCTGAAGCAGTATTTGGCTGGAGAGAGTGAGGGGATCGTTACTTCTACACGGAGGAAGCCAACAGCGCAGGCCTGATCTGGCCGGCAGCCTCTTCGCCAAGGTCTGCACGGTTCAGAACCCGGTGGCCGAAATGCCCCCTGGGTGGCTGAAGCCTGAGAGCCCAGCAAGGCCCAAGGGGCCCTGTGGCTCTGTCAGGGTGGGGAGCCCAGAGCACAAGTTCTGAGATCTGAAGACCCGAGTTCAGATCCTGTCCCTGCTTGCTCCCCAGCAACTGGACTTGGAGCAAGTTGTTGAGGTCTCTGAGCCTCAGTTCGCGCTTCTCTGTGAGAGCTAAATGAAACAGCAGAACTCCATGCCTGACGGATGCACAATCTCTGTGCGACGGACATTAATTTCCTTCCGTTGCTCACCATCTCACGCCGGCCCCGTGGGGGAATGGATAGCCTCCGCTCTGCGCACCCCAGAACGTTATAGAGGTGGAGGAGGTGGTATCTGAGCTTGATCTGGAAAGAAGTGGATGGAGTTTGGCAGCCTCGGAGGACATTCTACACAGAAAGAAAGTGGTGAACCAGGGCCCAGAAGCAGCAGTACGGGCCACGTTTGGGGTGAAGTGACTCACTCGCGTTGGGGCCCAAGTGAATCGGACAGTTTAGACAGAGTTTTGTTTTTCTTTTTTCTTTTTCCTTTTTCCCCATTTGCTTCTTCACTTCTTAACTGTCTGCGAGAGGTTAAAGCAATCTGAATTAAGTTAGTTAAATTGACTTTTATTATTGAATTATAATCATTTGTGCAATTATGAAACCAGGTGTTCCTGAATGAGATCAATTATTCCTTCACCTGATCACTATAGAGTTAATAAGGACTTCGAATTGCTGTTCAAGTATACTTCCAGCCGGGTTGAAGCCTTCTAGAAAGGCATTTATTAACCCAACGAGTGGTGGGAAAAAATCCAGGGGAGAACAAGGGCAGAGATTAAAATCCTTTAGGAAAAGGCCTAGGAAGGCTGATTTGATCCTTAAGTAGCCTTGATGGGTGGCTGGCTGTTGACAAGTCATCTTTGAGGTATTCCTTGGGAGCTTTGACGGGGGTGGGGTAGAGTGGGGGTGGGGTAGGCACGGGGTAGGGAGGGAAATGAGGACACAGACACTGGAACTGCAGGTTAAGACCCATTTTCTGCTGCATTCCTCTGCTTGCCCTCTCTCCTTCCTGAAGCTTCTGTCCTGATCCCTGAAGATGCCATGTGTCCCCGTCCACTGTGCAAGGTGTGTGTGAGGTGGACATCTCGTCTCTGTTCCCGGAGATGCAGGTTTCGGATTCCTGGAGTTCTAGGTTCATATCTGGTCCCTACAAGATCTCTGTGAGGAGGACAGAGTGATAGTGATTTCCATCTTACAGGCAGGGACCCTGGGGCTTGGTTAACAGACTTGCCTATGGTCACAGAAGTAGTGACTAAGACAGGGCTTGGACCAGGCCATTCAGATGCTGAGAGCAGCAAATGCTCTTTCCCTCACAACCTTATTGCCACATATCTCATTCCATGGGCAAGTATGGTGTGTTCATCCTCTCTGCAGTAGTTTGCAAGCCTAGTGCCTATTAAAACCACCTCAGGCGATTAAAAACACACACGTTGCTTGGGCTATGCTCTGGATCCAATAAATAAGAGTCTCTGAGTAGAGGTTCCCTAACCATGATCTGTTTCCTTCCCTCACTGGAAAGGAAACCCTTCCATAGTTTCCCTGAGAGGCTGGCTGGTCTGGACTCACATACTCCCAAATAGCAAAAATCAACAGCTTTGAAAGCCAGACAATCCTGGACCCAGTCATTTCATGAATGCAGAGCAGCAGGACCTGCAAGGGGCAAGGGGCTGAGGCATATAGCCCCCATTTCTGTGTCACCCACCACCCCGTTCTGCCAAAGACTCACGGGCTTGAATTTGGATGGGACTCAGTATTAGTCAAAGATCTTTGGGTTGCAGGTGACAAAAACCCAGCTCAAATTGGTTTACACACATAAGAAAAGGAACCCGTTGGCTTGCATGACTGTAAAACTCAAGGTATTTGCTTTTGGGGGTGGCTGGATTCAGAGCCCGGACAATGTCCTGAAGACTCATTCCATCCCCCCTCTTCCTTCTCTCAGCGCTGCCCTCCTCTGGGGGCTCCTCTCAGGTGGGTACTCTCATCACAAAAGCAAGATGGTCATCAGCTTCCCAGATACGCCCCCACCCGAAAGACTGGCATCTGTTCCCCACAATAGTATTAACAAAAATTCTGGAGTTGAGTATCATTGGAATAGGGAAGGTCCCAGACCTGAGCTGATACTTATGGTCAGGGGATGAAAATGCATGAATTGAGAGTGGGGGAGGGGAAAGCACAGTGGGGTTGGGGAATAGGTTCAAGGCAGGAGAGGACAACCGATGTCCTTTTGAAGGCATATCTAGTCTGACAAGCTCCAACCCACTTGCCCAGATACACTATTCTGAGAAGACTTCTTTGACTAACAGTCTGTGGTCAAACTCTCTCTCCTTGTCTGTCTGTCATTTTGTGCACAAAAATCACTCCTGGAGTGAACCTCCCGAGAGACCGGGTATGAATCAGTTAACTTGGTGCCCTGTAGCCCTAGCACTGGGCTGTGACAGAGAAATTTATTAGAGTTTTGTGGAATCACAGGACTCCTGAGAACCATCTCATGGGGTAAGAAAGGGGCCTCAGAGGGTGGTAGGCAGATTGTGAAGCTGAGCCCAGCTCCCTGGTGTGGAGTTCCAGATCTGCCCCGATGCACTGTGCCCCTCAGACAAATCCCTTCCCCGATCTGGGCTGTGTCCACACGATCTTGCCCAACTACCTGTCAGTATTACTTAGAGGTTCGTGTTAAAACATGTGAGAGCAAATTGTAACTGTCAAATGGTATCATTATGTTTCTTGCTGTAAAAAACAAAAACAAAAACAAAAACAAAAGCAAGGCCCAATTTTAGAAAATACAGCATTATGACAAAATAGTCTATAGGGTGGAAAAATCGTGTGATGATGGGACTGCCATACAGTATAAGAAAAACAGGGGTAGAAAAGAATGATTTTAATACAAAATATGTGCTTTGAAGAAAAGAGTACAGTGGGGGAAGTAGGGGGACAGAAACATAAGACAGACGTCCACGGAGCAAAACCAAAGTAGGCAGCCATGGTGGAAGGGAGCCCTGAGCACAAGAGACATCCGGTGGAGAAGCCTTTGGGTGTGGTCTCTCCAGGCCTGGCCATGAAGGGTTGCTGCTTTTGAAGGCTCTGGCCTCTTTCAGGCCTCTTTTCCCTTTCTAGTCTTCATAACGAGGGCCAAGGGCTTGGGTGAGCCTTGCAGGCCGATTACCACCAGATCTGATCCTGTCTGCTGACACCATGGCTGCTCCCTTCCCCGACACCCAAGGCCATCTGGCTTTCCTCACTTTGTCCTCTTGGGCTGTGAGTAACCCACTTAAATCACCACTGCACAAAGAGGAGCTTGCAGCTGCTTTGCAGCTCGCCTTCCATCCCAGCCATTAGTATGTTTAATAACGCTGGCCCCATGCTGATTTCTGACATGCAGTAATTAATTCCTTTCCGCTCAGAGATATAGCCATTCACGGGTCTCGATTCAAAAAATACCTCTGCTCTGTTTCTTTTGAAAAATACTTAAAATGTTGAGTAGGAAAACCATTTGGCCTTTTGTGAAAAGCCACTTATTTCTATCCAATCCTTATATGAAAAGAAATTCCAGATGTATTAATGATTTAAATGTAAAATATAAAACCATAAAAATACTCTCAGGTGAGTATTTATACACAGAGTCCGGCAGAAGTAACGCCCTTTTTCATGAGCTGGTAATTTATACCAAATCTTTTATTACAAAATCATAAGCATGTAATTCTGTAAAATAACAATATTTTAACTATTAATACTTTAAAAGGGGCATTACTTCTACTGGGCCCTGTATTCTTAGGGTGGGAAAGTTCTTCCTAAGCATGCAATGCAACTAACAGCAGAAACCCTGAAGATCAAGGTTCATGAGTTAACTCAGAAAAAAAATTTAAATAAACTAAAATTGCATTAAATTAAAAGTAAATGACAAATTTGGGGAAACTATTTGAAATGTTCAATGGCTGCTACATGTATGGATGACAATGATGATGAGAGTGCTAATATTTATTTCTATGTGTCACACTGTGTGTTAACATATACCAAATACTAATGTTTTAATTCATAAAAGAAAAAAAGTCAATGGTAAACATAAGAGAAAATATTCTCTCCTATTTATAATCACTGTAAAACAGCAATAAAAGGCTGCTTCTGAAATTAACCAAGTTGATAAAAACCGTAATATCCAAATGTTGGGGTGCAGGGAAATGTTCACTTTCACACATTGTTTAAAGTCTAAATTAGTAAAAACTTACTGGAGGGGAAAATTGTCAAAATCAGAAACATGAATCCCTCTCCACATCAAAGAATATGTCTTGGAGAAATAATTAAGGATATGCACAAAAATATAGCTACAAGATGCTATTTTAATAATGAAGATTGGAATTAATTCAAATGCCCAACAATAGAAGGCTTGCTAAATAAGTCATCATACATCCATACTGTGCACACATTAAATATTATCTTGTAGGTATGTATTTACTAATATGGAAAGAGGTTCACTACCTATTGTTTGTGAATAAAAAGAAATTATAAAAACATATGCTCTGTGTACAAAATCTCATCCCCACAGCCCAAATTGTAGAAAAATGTCTGGAGAAAATGTGCCAAATATTAATAGTGGTAAAGTTATCTATGGGCAGTAAAATTAGAGGGGAGTTCCATTTGCTTCTTTTTGTGTACATGTAGTTTCTATTTTTATATGATAAATGTATATTATTATAAAATAGGAATAATAAAAATGCTTATCCTGAATGATTGCTGTGAAGATTAAATGATCTAATGGACAGTGGTCTTGGTGCCCTGGACTGGTGACTGTGATTTCCAAAAGAGGGTTCCAAGAAGGAGAAGATCAGAGAAGTTGGGTAGAATAAACCAAAGGAGAAGTGGCATGTGAATGAGCACATGGCATGCAGAGAAATTGGGGTGCATGATTTCTGAAGTGAAGATGGGCAGGAAATACAGCCATGGACTTCCCTTTTGGAGAGTTTGATGGAGCAGAACAAGAAAAGATGATGAACAGACTCAAAAAGGGCAGAGGGTCAAAAGAAGGGCCCTGATGTTTTCTCCTTTTATTTTTGAAGATGATGAGGTGCTGAGAATGTTTGCAAGTGGAGAGGGCTCGTGCGAAGAATCAGTCTGGTTCACAGTTGATGAAGTTCTCCTGGATCCATGGCACCTGATGTGTACCCCAAATAGGCTGTCTTTGCTTCATCTGGAGCTTCTGAAGATGAACCCTACCTTTCTGCAAGCATCGCACAGTCCTGGTGTTATTTACCCCAGGGCAGTGGGTAATTGAGCAACCTTGTGCAGAATTCTGAAGCCTACAACAGGAGAAGTCAAGCTAGAAAGGATGCCGAGGACCCTGACCAATGATGTCCCTTTCTTAGGAGAGTATAGCATCTGTAGCAGAAGAAGACTTGAGGATGACCAGGCTAATTCTTAGGCAGTGCTAGAGTCTCCTTTTCAATGATCCTGACAACCAGCTGTCTAGCCTTGTTCCTGTACCTTTAATGGCAGGTAGCTCACTACCCCAAGCCACTCACCCACAAATAGATGAGATCTAGGAATAATGCTGAACACTTATGTCTAGAACATCCGTGGTTATTTTTCAAATATGCTACTAATTTTTATAAGTTCCTATTCATTGCAGAGATCTTCAAGTTTGTTTTTTGTGATCCCTATAGCTGTTGTGAACATAAATTATTATTTTATAGACTACATCTGATAATTCCACCTTGTGAAATCTCTGTAGTTCAGTTTCTATTGCCTATTGTTTCTGCTGGTTCTCTCTTATGGAGCCTAATTTCCTTTTGAGACTTGCTATCTTTGACTTTTTAAATGGAAGTTGTATTAGAAAGCCTTTTCTTTTTTCAGGAATAATTTGAGGCTTACAATGAAAGAACATTTCTCTTGAGAGAATTTGGGTTTGCTTATTTAGAGTATAGATTCTGATATATTCTGGTTGGTCTGGATTGAGACCAGAATTTGAGTTTCTAATAAGCTCCCTGGTGCTGCTGATATGGATTCATGGACCGCACGTTGAGTACAAGGAACTAGAAGGGGACCCAAAGGATTGGAACCAGGCTCTAATTCTATGGGAGCTGCGTCACTTCTTGTTCACTCTCATCCTAGGCGTGAAGTCCTTGGAGGTCCCAGCTGGTCATGGAAAGGGTCTCTTGGGAAACGCTTCACTGCGTATAGCCCGGGCTTTGATTTTCATGCCACTCCCTTGAGGCTGCCAGCACAAAGCTTTAATTTTGAGGGATCAAAAGCAGTTTCTGTGCTTGCTTATCTCACTAGGTTTCCATTTTCCTTTTATTTTTAATTCAGTAATTCCTCATTTTAGTGTCAACTTTTTTTTGCTCTTAAGAAGATTTTTTTTTTTAATCTACATTTTTAGTTGCTTTCAGTGGGAGGATTGAGCTAAACAACCTACTCCACAGTTCCTAGAAGCAAGAAGGCCTACTACACCCAGCATTTCACATCTTCCCACACATGAACTTCTTAAACTGTCAAAATAATAATAATTATTATCCAAAGAGCCTCCTAGCATTAGCATCTTCATCAAGGGAAGTCTCTCCATATATTTATGATTATTTGTTTAGAATAAACCAGCGACGTTCTCTCCTTTCACTTGTACTTGTCCTTCTTTTAAGTCCCCACTCGGCACCTCTGTCCTTCAGAGGGCCTTTCATTGCTGCCTGGCTTGCCTGGCCACTCGTCTCTGGACAGGCTTCTTGTCAGTGTGTCCTAGGATTTCATAATGGAGTCACTGAAGGAAACTAAAGACCCCTTCTCACTCTATACATGAGGAGATGGAAGCCCCGAGACCCAAAACAACTTGCCCAAAGTCCCACGAAGAATTACTTCTGTGCCTGAGACTAAAACCCACATTCTCCTCACCCAGCCTGGCAGTGTTTCCACAATCATATGCGAGCCCTTCATTTTGTTGAGCCAAGCTTGCCTTTCAGCAACTTCCCTGTAGTAATTAATCAAGAAATGGCAAGATGTGTGTCTTCTAAATCTGGGAAAAACACCAAAAGAACTTGGTACATTTTTATGTAGTTTATATCTGCCTAGTTCTGAGGATAAAGGTCTCCATCCCCAAACAGCTGATGGGGAAGGAAGCAGTCAACAGACACTCTTGGAGACAGTCATCGTTCACAGGGTTTGATTTTAACTGTCCTCTTTTGCTTAATTTCTATCTGTGAAACCTCTGAAATCCAAGGAGCCCTGAAACGCCATAAAATACACCCACTGTCCTCCTGGAAGAATTCCAGTAAAAACAGCTTCTAATTAAATAAATGAGCTCTGCCATATTCGCTTCAGATAGCAGAATAAGACGCCCAATGACAAGCGCATTTGACTGCAGTCAGTTTATTACTTGTTAAATAATCATTGAGTCTTGCTGTTCCTATCCATCTTACAACCTTTCACTAACTGAACACAGCAGAATTTTAAAACAAACAAACAAATAAACAAACAAATAATAAGAGAAAAAAATGGCAAT
>PVJL010001548.1:107198-255216 GCA_004026885.1 Lyroderma lyra
CACACGCACACACACACGCACATGCACACACACGCACATGCACACACACACGCGCGCACGCGCACACGCACATGCACGCACACGCACACACGCACATGTACACGCACATGCACACGCACACACGACGCACACACACACGCACACACGCACATGCACACGCACATGCGCACACACACATGCACACGCACGGATATTCCCAGTGTCCTAGTCGCCATCGTCTTGCCAGTGGTTCTGACACAGCAAATTCTCGCATGCCTCCATACCTTAGAGCCTGCTACACTCTAGACTGCAGCACCCCATGCTGTTTCCCCACCTTTCACAATGCGTTCCAGCCTCAGAGCCCAACCAACATCCCTGAAGATTTCTCAGGGACGGAGCGCCCACCCCTACCTGTGCAAACCCTCCTTCAGAGAGCCATGGACACCCTACTGCTCTGGAAGGAACTCTGGCTCCTGAAGAGTGACCAAAGAGTTCCATGGACCCCCCCCCCCCCGATACTTATAGTTTTTGTTAGTATAAATGTGAGGGCTGTCCAGAAAAAATCCAACCATAAATGCCTCTATTTTTTATTTTACATGGCTGGGTACTTTCTGGACAGCCCTCGTACGTCCCATATGATAGTTGGAGCATACGTATACTAAAAATTATTCATTGTTTATCTGAACTTCAAATGTAGCTGGGTGTCCTCTATTTTATCTGGTATCCCTACTCTGGTGGCTTGAGGTGCCTGTGACAGTGGTCACATCGGAGGACATTCGCAGGCTCCAGGGCGTAACCTGGGCTACGTGCAACTTTCTGGATAATGACTCACCCCCTACCTTGATCTCTGACATTTAATAAAGCAAGTGAGTATGAATTATATATAAGCTTGAGTCTCTGCAAATGTGTGTATATATGACTTTTCAAATTCTTGTAGAAATAATAAGAAATAATAGCAATAGTAATATTATAATGGTATCTATGTTTCTAGGTACTCTGCCAAATATTTTACAGACACTAACACTTAATCCCCCTAGCCTTATGAAGTAGGCACCATTATTAACTCTGTTATACAGATGAAGAAACTGAAGCACAGGGCACTTAGACAGTATGCCCAGGGAGAGGAGGTGGCGGGTGGCTGGTTACGTGGAGGAGCTGAGATCAAATCCCGGCGGTCTGACTCCAGAGCCCACCCTCTCAGCCACTCCCCTCTACGGTGCCTTCCATGGCCACCACCACTAGCACATTGCTCACAGCCCCTCACGACTGATGGTAACATACCAGTGTGCTGGGACCTTACACTTGTGAACGACAGACTAGAGAATCAATTCCAAAGTCATTCTCTGGGAGTCAGGACTTTTAGAAAGCCAATGCAAATTACTTTTATAGACCCCAACCCTGACATTCCCCTTCCCCATGTATGTTCCAGTCAACCTCACCCTGGGATGAGAAAACACGTGTGTCGAGCACTAGCATTTCACATGGTCCCTAGGAGAAATGCACAGGTACTCAAAAATGTGCCTTTCACTTCTGCCTTGGCACATGCTCTCTGTGATACAATTCAATGCCTTTCTCCTCGTAACCATTCTTTATTCCCCAAAAGGAAAATTCCTACTCAATTTTTCAGATCTAACTCAAACGCCACCTCCTCCAGGAAGGTTCCCTGATTTTTCCTGGTCATGTCTGTCCTCCCTCCTTCCTCCCTACTCCGTTAGCACTTGGGTCATGGCTCAAACCCTGGTCTCTGGATTCTCCAACCAGATCTCTTCCCGAGTCTACTCTTTCTTGACAAAACGTTTCTTTTCACCTTGACTGGAAGTCCGATAAGCCAGGGAGCTTTGTAAAATACAAATACCCTGTCTCTGCTCCCCAAAATTCTGATGTAGCCAGTCAAATGCAGGACCCAGACATCAATATTTTTTAAAAAATCCACAGATGGCTCTGAGCCACAGTGATAAACCACGGTTCAGAGCCACGGTTCTGAATAGCAAGTGTCACCGTACATGAGCTTGCCAAGTCAAGTTGTGTTCTCGGTGCCCAGTGCACACATGCCTCCCTATTGGCCATGCCCTTGGGTTTTAAAAGTGAATATGACTGAGAGTCTGACAGAGCTTTGGGGAGAGTCCTTCAGGTCACTTCTAATCCAGCCTTCTATTATTCTGATGACATTTTCTGACATCAGATTCAATTTCATGCACCCAAAGCAGTGCCCTCTATTACAGCAGTATCAGGAAAAGGGAAAGGTGATTCATAGATCAATAGAATTTGTTTAGAGGAGAAAGATATTAGAATTTGCTAGTATGAACCCAACTGGGGAAATTGAAGCTAAGAAAAGTGAAGGCAGCTGCCCAAGTTTAGTTTTCCGGCCCCGATCCTACTTGTACCCTCACATACCTTGGCAACCTCACCCAATGCTAAGCCCCCGTGGGGTGGCTGTTTGACAGTGAAAAGGAAAAGGGATTGACCCATGTCCCCAGGGTGTACCCAAGCCAAGAAATTACACTCTGGCCACCCAGCCAAAATATGATTATAAATAAGACCTAGCCTCATAAACACACACACACACACACACACACACACACACACACACACCACTCAAACTATCACACAATTTAACAAAACCCTCTTGCATGATATTATTTAAACCAACGTAAAGCAGTTGCATTTTTAAAAAATGAAATTAACATTGAATTCTGAAGCATAATTCAAGAGATAAAAGTCAAAAAAAGCCAATACGCAATGATTGAGTATGCACGACCACAACCCTTAATCTCTGCCATCCTCTGCAGTGTAAACAAATCTGTTGATTGTTGATGATATTGCTGAAAACATCAAACCTTAAATACCAAATACATTTAAGCAAATAACACTCCAGTTACAGGCATTCTAGCTAATCGTGAAGGAAATCCAAATAGGAGACCCGTTTGGAAATGGCCAGAGCTAGACCGTAGCTTTGCATTAATTGACCAACATCCTAGAGGCAGTGCTTTCTCTTCAATACAGGAGGCCTGAAATACGAAAGGAAATAAGGAAGAAGTCCAGGAGGCGAGCACTAATGCAATTTCAAACTGGAATTACATCAGCAGCTTTAAACAGATGGCAGAATGGGAATAAATGTGTTAGCTCCTTTCTCTTACTTGGGTTCTCATTGTTTATATCATTAAAATTAAGAAGAGTTTAAAATAACATATATCGTCATGTAGCAACTCATAGAGACACGCAAAACTAGTTTGAAGAAAAGGCTGAATTTGCTCATACTCCTGATTGTTTTGAAAACAACTGGATGAATTCAATTAAGTCACCAGCTGGCTATTTACAAAAGAGAGTAAAACCTAGTAAAGGCACACCGATGATAACTGAGCTGGTCAGAGAAAACTCTGGATAATCTAGAGATTGGTTTCAGGACATTTCTCCTGCGTGTGGGAAGGCGTCAGTGGGTTATGGACTCTTACACTCCAAAAGTTCAACAGACCTAATTGATTCCCTACTCCAGAGAAAGCAAAGAAATGCACAAGGGTCACCATTCTCTGTTCCCAGACCCTAGCAGATGTCACTAGCTTATCACGGTATATCATTCCTGCCACCTGATGTCTTACAATTCTTCTTGAGACCACCCATGCAGCTTTTTCATGACAGAGTGGGTAGAAGGAAGCCCATTTCCCATTCCTGATCTCATTCAACACATTCATTTCTCAGATGAAGAGACACCCAAAGGGAGTAAAGTGCCCGGATATATCAATTATAATGTTTTGCTCTATACATGTTTAGTAAGTGCTCAATACGTATTTATTTCTTCACTGTGTGTGATCTATGTGCCTGTGTGAAGCACCTTACACGAATCATCTCATTTGGCTTCACAACAATCCTATAGATGCAATTTTTGCTTCTGTTTTTAAAACAAGGAACCAGACAGAGTTAGAGAGGTTGAATACCAATCTTTGTATTAGGATGGTGGAGGAAGCATAAACCAACTCCTTCTTCTCGTCTGTGGATGCATAGGAATATTAATTAAATGTTTAAAAGGCTTAAAATACCTGAGAAATAAAGGGAATGTCTTTGTGGTGTAGGAAGAGAGAGGAAACCTGTTTAGCTATTTAGTGGTGCAAAGGAGTTGAGGCGGGACCATGGGAAGTAGGAGCCAGATTTGGGCTCCACCCCAAATGTTTGGGGGCTCCAAAGAATGTCTGAATTTGCTTACTAACGTATACCCGTCTCCTCTGTCGAAAAGTTCCTTAGGAAGTTAGGACAGAGCCACAGGGGGGAGTGGAGACCAGCCGCCTCCATTTTGTGCGCCATGACAGACAGCTTTCCTCAGAGGACCTGGGTCTGCGTTCTCATTCTTGCCTCTTTGGAAACATAGCTCTCATTCTCTGAGATGAAAGAGTTTCTTCAAAACTTCAAATCTTCCAAGTTGACTACTGATGCGTTTTCTGTTTGCTCACAGAGTCTTAAAGAAGTAATGGTAGGCAGCCTGCAAGATGGCCTCCGATGATCCTCAGTGACAAGTATTCATGCCCTTGTATAGTCTCCTTGCACAATGCAAAGGGTTGACTTGTATAACCAATGGAGTGTTGTAATAATTGTGGTGTATGTTGTCAGAGGCTAGGTCATAATGTATTGCAGTTTGCCCTTGTTCTCTCTTCATTCTCTCTTGTATCACTTGCTCCAGGGGAAGCTGGGAAGCCATTGCCAGGCTGTGAGACACTCAGTGTTATGGAGAGGTCCACATGGCAAGGAACCAAGGCCTCTTGCCAATATCCAGCACCAATTTGCCATCAAGATGAGTAAGCCACCCTAAGAGCAGATCTTCTAGCTCATGTCATGCCTTAGGATGACAGCAGCTCTACCCAACATCTTGACAGCAGCCCCATGAGAGAACCAACCTAGCTAAGCTTCTTCTCAGTTTCTGTCCCACTGACACTGTGAGATAATAAATGTGTAATTTTTTAAGCCATTAAGTTTTGGGGGCAATCTGTTACATAATACTAGAGAACTAAATATAGCAGTAAATAAAATAATAATTATAAAGTGCTATCTCCTTATCCATCTTAAGAATAATTTTGATGCCATCTGAATTTCAGGTAACTGCATTTCTGCCTTATTTTGTATAAGTCACTTGACCTTTCCCCTGGGTTCCTCCTGCAAGTGAGAAGTAGCAGAATTAATCCAGCATTGTAAGTCATTACTGACAGAAGAAATGATATCTCAAGTCCCAGACATGAAATGCAAAAGGCTTAAACCATCACTGCTTCTGCCCCCTCTGGGATATGGAAATTAGGATTCCAGGTGGTGTGCTCCAAGATGATAGTCCCGAGACCTCATTGCCTTATGTTAGCCTCCAGACTGGTCAGCTTCTTGTTAATATTCCACTGTAAGGCTGCTGCAACCCCTTGATGACTTTTGCATAGACTAATTGAAGACTTTACTTTAGGAGAGAAATAGATAAACACCTTTTCACCTGCTTCAGGTATTACCAAAAAAACCATTATGGATCAAAGTTCATCTGTATGTCACATAAACAATCACATTGAACAAAGCAATATGCCTCATATTTCTGGATGGTTTTTCCTTTCCTTCAAAACCAGATGGATATATAATTCTTTGTTAAGAACAAACATTTTGTAAAATTAATTACTTCCATAGTCGTTTGGGAAAGTTGTCTGAAGTATTCTGTTTTAAGGGTTAAAAGCTTTTCAAACCCCCTCATCCCTGGGTCAGAATGATATTTTTTAAAAAAATCATGGGACCACAATATTTGCTAGTTATTTAAACCATAATATTTCTCCATATTTGTAAATATGTTTTTATTCACATATTTCAATGTTGACTTAAAGGAATAGATTTATTTTGGACCTTTTACTTAAAAAATTACCTTGGGCATGAAAACATTTTCTAAGTAATGTGTTACCTAGAAATTTGTCCTAAGGCTAAGAAATCCATAGCATTACAGTTAAAAAATACCTTTGTATTCTTATCATGTCTAAAATTGCAAATTCTAATTATTCCTACCTTTTTTGCCTTAATTTTGTAAAATTAAATTTTTTTCAGCTATTTTTCCCATGCATATTAATGTTGGGAACTGCCCCCATCTCCTCCCCAACACTATTTGTCAGCCAGGCCCAAATGAGCACTAGAGATGGCCAGCACAAAGCTTCTTGATGTTCAAGGACATTGGGGTCTAGTTTGATCCTGTTACTGGGTGATGAGCTTGTCATTGGGACTCACTGTCCTCATCTACAAAATACAGTGTCTGGTGGATGATCTCTAAAGTCCTTGCAGGTTCAGCACTCTAGGCATCTTACGAAGCATTGCAGACTCGCCTGGTGCTAGTGATGAAAGCACGCCGCTTCTTGATATAAAACGGACTTACATCATCTCTGACCTGTTAAGGTCCCCGCTCCCCACAAATGATACGTTTCACCTCATTTGTCTTCAAACAGGTGTCAAGTTGCCATTCCCAATTCAACAAGAGGACCAAAGAATCTAAGGTTTCTAACCATGAGAGCTTTGAGGCCTGCCTGGGTAGATGCATGTGAAAGTTAACAGGATCGCTTCTGGGAAACTGGGGAAGGTGGTCAAAGAGGATTTAGCCATATCAGGAATGTTTTTAATGCCTTATAAGTAGATAAAAATAAATTAAAATACCTTACAAGTAGATAAAAGTAAATTAAAAACAATTTGTCAATGGTAAAAATAAGTACATTAAAACAATACAAATACAGAGAAGAAAAAAAGAACCAAAATCATAATTCAACCACTTAGAAAACCCATTAAATTTTTTTTGGTCTACTTCCTTCCTGTCTTTTGTCTATACTAATGTATATATGAGTACTTATTGTCATCTTTTTCTCCCCTTTGTACACAAAACAGGAATTATTACAAGCTACATTTTCCCTTTAAAGTTTGCAAAGATTTTCTCCCATGGTGCTATGGAAGCTTGGGCACCAGTCCCTGACTTTCTGGCCATCTCCTGTCCTGTCCCCCCAAGAGAGCGTGGCTGGGATGCGGGTATGGGCTGGAGGCCAGGTGGTGGAGGGGGCTATAACATCACATGGGCCATCACTGATGGGTGTTTGCAGGGTTCCCCCACACTGCCATGGGGCCTTGTGTTCCTGATAGGGGATTTAGAGTTTGAGGAAATGGAAACATGAAAACCACCCCTTTTTGGCACATGAGCTTGTGATTCGACTCTCAGACACGTTTTCATTCTGTATGAAAGTAGGGGGTCACTCAATAGTTGATCTCATCCCAAGAAATGGGACCAGGCTATGCAAAAGGGTAAGAGCCAGGACCCATGGTTTAACAGGGAGACATCTCACCCCTCTAACTCCAGATGTATTTGACTGTGTCTTCCAGTCTGCATGCCCACATTGTGACCCAGTTGGTGGTGTTACAAAGTGTCTGCTCCCATGCTAATTTCAACCCCACACATGTTTATGAATCCCTGGCACTGGGTCGGGCACTGGATGGAGACAATGGCTGAACGACCTGGTTGCTGGTGTGTGGTCTCTCACGGTCCAGAAGGGAAGAGATGAGCATGCAAAGAGCCCTGATTCATGGCAGAAATGATGTGCTGTAATTAGCAGAGCCCTTACCAATCTGTCACAGATGAATGTAATAATGAGGACAATGGAATGAAATTCTACTATCCCAAACCCATATTCATGGAGGAAGGAAAGTGGTTTTCCTAACTGTCTGGCATCGTTTATTCTTGAGCTCATAAACTTGAACCCTATTGTGGCTAGAATGCCATCCCACTGTTCATGGGTTTTCTCTGCCTCGAGAAATATGGCTACATTTTGTTAACATTAAATACATGCCGTCTGTTAATACCTGGGAGGCAGCATGAGCTTGAATCTTTCTGGGCTCCACTTCCTCATCTGTATAAGATGAGGATCATTTCTTTACATCCCTCTCATTTACACACACACACACACACACACACACACACGAGAATCAAATGAGTTAATGCATGTAAAAGCAGGTTTCACATTTTAAACAGCTATAGAAATGTAAGAAATTATGTAGATTTTTATCAGAGCTGCACGTTTATCAAATGTTTGTATTTTCATCCTTAGCAGGTCTTGCTTTTATTTGAAATGCAGTATTCATATCTCTCTCTCTCTCTCTCTCTCTCTCTCTCTCTCTCTCTCTTTGTGAGACTAATCTTTTTATCCAATGTCTTGAGTCTGTTTGCTAGAAAGCTGTCTAGGTGACAATGTTGATATTCAAAAGCCAATCTGAAAACACTTTCCATCTAAGAAGTGTTAAAAATCACAAATATGTATCTTTTTAAAATTTGACTTTGCCCACTGTTTTACAACCCTGGCGAAAATATTGTCAGCTTTCGGTGGCTGTCTGCTCTGAATATTTCTGGTATTCTTCATGGGTCTGAATGTACTTCTTGATTTATTCCTTTTAAATAACCTGGTGTTCCCAGCGGGGATAGCACAATCCATAAATATCACTATTTACAATAAGATGGATTTTGCTATCTTGCTAATTACAGTATTAATTTCCATTTACGAGTTGGTAATTCCTAGCATCAATCCTTTTCCTGTCATTGGGTAGGGACCACGGTTTTCTGAAAAAGCCCCAGGAACATCTTTTCTGCTCTAATCTCCCGTTGTGCTACACATAACAAAAACGAGAAAGGAGAGGGCAAGCTCGTGTCCTCGGTGGTAGACTAAGCAGGCAGGCCCTGCGCGGGCTTCTCAACACACTCACCACGCAGAGCCACCCCACTCTGCGTTTCATCAGCACCTCGGGTTCATTTCCATCATCCCCTCCGCCTCGCCTTCCCATGACTGAACCAAATCTCATCCCCCCACCAGCTATGAAGGGAGTGCTGCCATCGGTACTGCAACATTTACATTCGCCTTCCACTGCCCCGTGCGCACTCCATTCCGTCACCACATGTGAGAGGGACATGACGACGTCAGTGCATCCCCCACGCATGGTTTCTTGGCGTTGACCCGGCGTTGACCCCGTGGCCCCAGCTGCCTGCAGGGCATCTCGAGGGCTCTCCGAAATTCAATCAGTTCCCAGATAAGAGCAGAGTAAGACGTTAATTTCCACTTGCTTTTCTTCTATGACTTGGATTTTCTACTTTTTCCCCAGTCAAGTCCATTCATTTTGCTTCTAATGGGACAAAGGAGGAGCAAGAAGTATAGAGGTTCTCACAGGGCTGGATTTCGGGGATTTAGGCATCGCCACCAAAACATGTCTGACCTTTTCTTTTCTTCTTTTGCCATCAGTTCCAGGACACTGTAGATCAGAGGACCATCAATATCCACAAAGCAGCAGAAATGAGAAGTCAAGGTAAGGGACGCGAACCTGAGAGAGGTCAGACCCCAGGGGCCAAGCTGGGGTGAACGAGCAGCCTTGGCCAAAGGGCGCGGTGCCCAGCCCATCTTTGAAATGTCCTAGTCCTGGGGCTTCTCCTAATGCTTCACCTCCATGCCAGCGTCCCAGAACGAGGAGCAGGGCTTCGGGAGACATCCAGTCTTTATTTTTCTCTCCTCGATGTGTCACCTGCAGCTTTTGAGGAATAGGAATCCTTGAAATAGGCCTAGAACGTGACCAGCTGGGAGGACAGAGGGCCAGTGAAGGATGTTTCTAAGAACAGAATGGAACTAATAAAAGACTTGGTGTCTCTGAACGTCTTGAGAGTTTTATAGCTCAGGCAGAGAGCTTGGGAAAAAAATTAATAATGGGTACACAGAAAACTAAGAAAATCACTCTAAGAAAACATGCACAAGAGAGAAAGTGAAACCACAGTGTACTACGTAGCTCAGCTGTACGTGTTGTTTACAAAATCATGATACGGTGAACACCGTACGTGAGGAAGAGAGGTAAATCAGTCCTTTCTCATAGGAATTTAAGAGATGGCAGCTAAAATGGAAAAGTCAGGAAATAGAACTGGACACATGCTATTTAAAGACTTGGAGGTAAATTCTAGAAGCAATCACTAAAATAATTTAAAGTGGTTGTTACTGGGAAGTAGCCCTTGGAGTGGACAGGGGACTGCGATTTTCCATGAGGAAGCCTGTAGTTCCATTGTAAAGGATGTGGACTTTTTAAAGGATGTTCATATATGTTAAAGGGAATCATTAGGCCCGTCTGTAAGTAATACCCAGTGTGCCACTGAGCTTAGATGTGGCCAAGTGATGTGCTTTGGTCAGTGAAGTGTGGCTTGAAGTGATACTTGAGGGACGAGTGTGCAATCTACCGCATTTCCTTCCCTATCTCAACATGTGTGGATCATGGAGCTGGATTTTCAATCCACAGGGGTCCTGAATAAAGGAGAGCATGGAGCAGAGCTGTATACGAGATATACATTTAATAGGCATACATAGAAATTTAAAGATATGTTATATAATATTTTATATAATGTAAATATATAACATGTAACATTTATACATTTGTATACAAGGATATATTGTTATATAATGATAGGTAGAATAATGGCCTCCAAAGATGTCCCTATCTTAACCCCCACAAGTTGTGAATACATTACCCTACAGAACAAAAGGAGCTTTGCAGATGTGATTAAGGTTAAGGACCTTGAGATGGGAAGGTTATAGTGGATTATTCAAATACGTGTCATCTAATCATACCAAGTCCTTAATAGCAAAGAATGATTGATAGCTGGCTGCAGAAAGCTAGAGAGGTGGCAGCAAGAGAAGGACTCGGCCTGCTTTCAATGACTTTGAAGATAGAGAAAGAGGCCACAAGCCAAGGAATGCAAGTGATCTCCAGAAGCCTGAAAAGACACGGAAATGAATTTCCCCTGGAGCTTCCAGAAAGAAACGCAGCTTTGCCAACCTTTGATTTTAGTGTTGGACTCCAGTCCTAACAGCACTTTAAAATAACAAATTTCTGTTCTTTTAAGCCACTAAGTTTGTGGTGATTTGTGATGGCAACAATAGAAACACACACACACAATTATGCGCATATAAATTTTAAGGAAAATAGAATTTTGATTTTAAAAGTTAAACATGAAATTTTAAAAATATAAACATAGGTATAAGTTGAAATGAAATGTTTATAATAGTTCTTAAAAGTAAAAATATATGAAGCAAAATGTAAAAGAATAATAAACTCTTCTAAAAATGGACTTGTCAAAATAGTGTCTAAATGTAGACTCTGTGACTTACAATGTGAATTTGGGCAAGCCACCTAACTTTTCTGGACCTCAGTGTTCTCATCTGTAAAGTATATGCCTTACAGAGTTATAGAAAAACTAGAATAAAAAATGCAGTATGTACTTGGCTTGTTACTGTTTGTTTAAGACAAACCACCCATATGTAGGGTGTGATCATTTAGTATCCAAATCAATAGCAATAACAACTTACCTGGCTTAGATTTAAATCCCAGTTCTATTAATACAAATTTTTAACTGTTACAGTCAATCCCTGTTTATGATTCTCAATTTCTTCATCTGTTTATGAAGATAATAAAACCTTTTGTATTTGCTATGAAGGTCAACTGAGATCATTCTTTAGTAAGTGTACATAAGGAAATCATCTTTTTAGAGTCCAGGTCAATGCAACAATAACATGGAGCGGGCAAGACTGAAACCTGGGAGACTAGCTAAAAGGCTAAGGTCCTATCAGTGGGAATGATAATATTGACTTTGGAAAATAGAAATCTAAAAAGCTAGCATGCTTACTATCTGGAGACATCGAAATATTTGAAATCTATGTGACCAATAGGAAAAGCCATGCCATAATTAGAATGTCACCTGACAAGCATGGAATCAGGGTGAGGGCATTAACAAGAAGCAAATATTTAATGTCCCAGTGCTGAGAGGGCCTGATTCATCCCTTCAACATTAAGGATGAACTTGCCAAGAGAACAGGAATAGTCTAAGTTTATTGGACAGAACCCCCTGTGTGTGTTTTCACATGAGATACACTCTTTCCATTGCACTGAGACTGTTGACCAAGGCTGTGCCATGGCTGAAGAGCTGCCGGTGTACTTTGACAAGGTAAGATCCTGCATTTCTCCTACTTCCTTACACTGGTTTCTATTGCGGGCCCACTGCTGATTGCACGTTTTTTGCTTTAACTAGGTTCACATATACAATTATATAATGGTCAAGCCTGGCCCAAGAGGGTCATTAAATCAATGATTTTTCAAGCTTTTTACCCTGGCTTATTAAATAGAGCAAAAGTTCCAAGAAATCACCCACCCCATCTCTTTCTACTTCCTGGTAGATGAAGAACATTGTGATACAAATCACAGAGGAACAAAATTATTTTCAAATTATAACAACACAGCAATTACCCCCCAAAAAGTGTCAATAAGGATAAGAACTGTATATAATTTTACAAAGTGCTTTAATTAATTCAAGAATAACAGCAAGTGAAAATCATGTCCAACACATGACAGCTCTGATGATGCACTGATAACAAGGCATTCTGCCTGTGCCTCTCAGGAATTCCAGCTCTCTGTTGTCTGTACATGCTTGGAAATTGGTTGTACTGCCCAACATTGTGTGTAGCAGCCAGGCTACTTCATAGGACACCAAGGTAGAGTTTTTCATAAACTCTGGTAATATGCTCCTTTATTTATGAATATCAAATCTTGAGACCTTTAATAAGTGGCTTATTATTTTACTAAGTTTCCCATGGTTATAAATAAAAAGAAGTAACACCTCTTAAATACTTACTATGTTTCAGGAACTCTTCTAAGAGCTCTTCATGCATTAAAAATGTAAGCATTTATGGTATTTCCCATCATTCATTGAAAGTCATTGTATTTTTGGTTATACATACAGCCAGTCAGAATGATGCTTAAACATTGCTGGAAGGTAATTTTGTATGTCTCTGTCATAATCCATATGTGCTGATTTTGAAGCCATTCTTATTTCCATTACTTTCAAATTTGGGGGACTATTCTTTGTCTCCAGGTGCTGACCATAATACAGACAGTCCCTGACTTAACGATGGTTACACTTAGGAATTTTCCAACTTTATGATGATGCAAAAGTACACGCATTCACTAGACACCGTACTTCAAATTTTGAATTTTGATCTTTTCCTGGGCCTAGGCTAGCGATATGTGGTACTATACTTCCTTATGATGCTGGGCAGTGGCAGTGAGATGATTTTGCCCAACTGTAGGCTAATCTCAGTGTTCTGAGCACGTTTAAGGTAGGCTAGGCTATCGTGTTCAGTAGCTTAGGTGTATTAAGTGCATTTTCAACCTAATGATATTTTCAACTTACAAGGGATTTATTAAGACATAACACCATCGTAAGTTGAAGAGCATGTGAATACAAAACCATTTTGCAAACTAGAAAGTACTTGCACATCTGTAAAGATTTTAGAATGGAGTCTGGCATGAATGCTCCCATCTCCATTTTCAAGTAAGGAGACTGAGGCCCAAAAAGGCAATAAGATGTTTTCAAGGCCACTCAGTAGACAGACAGAAAAATCAGGATGAGACCCATCCTTTTGGCACCCTGCCAAGCTCCCCGGCCAAACTGCTGAAATCATTCTAAACTTTTCCTGGTCTATTTCCCACATATTATCAGAAGAGCACATTTCTCCTTGACCTGATCACACCTTAAAAAGTTACCCCAAAACTTAGAGGCTTAAATCAACAACTATTTATTTCACAGTTTCTGGGGGTAAAGAATCCAGGAATGGCTCAGCTGGGCACTTCATGAAACTGCAGATAGGCCATCAGGCAGGGCTTTGGTCATCTGAAGGCTTGACTGTGCTCACTCATGTGGCTGGTGGCTTGAGGCTTGAGTATCTCACCACATGATTCTCTCCATAGGGCTGTTCATGACATGACTAATGATCAGAGAGAGAGAAAAGGGATGACAGAGACTCAAACATCAAAGTGAAGAGCCTGAACTTTATTTCACAAAAAAAAATAGAGAGCCATTGATAAATTAATGAGAATTGCTGAGAATCTTTCCCAAGCCTTTTTTTGGATTCCTCATTGATACCAGATTAGTGTTTAGTTATCTGGGCTAAGATCACTCTACATTGACTAAAGTATTGCAACTAATAGCTGACAGAAACTCGGGAAAACAAAATTTAGTAGCAAGAATCTTATGAACATTCAATAGTGGCACATAAACATCACACAAAGGGCGGCAGGGTTCTACCAAGGTTCTCCTTAGAATAATATGCCAGGGAGAGAAAAAAGGTTGAAAACTTTTCCTTTTACAAAACTTGGAAGCGCAGAGCCTATGACTTCAGATTTGAGAGGAACTTTTGAAATTATCCAAATCAATGTAAGCTGATGACACCGGGTCTATGCCTCTAGCTTCAACCACTCCTCTGAGCACTAGACCTGTTTACTCAGCTGCCTGCCCGACATGTCAGTTGGTTGAACTATGGATTCTTTCATTTCAACGTGTCAGAAATTGGATTCATCATTTTTTCACCATCTTCTGCTTTGGGTGTTTTATTTAATGAAATTATCGGGTGGCCAAGGCAGAAGCCAGTAGGCCAACCTCTATTGAACGTGAGGAGCCACATTCAACTGGGTTTCACCTACTGCTTCTACATCTAAAGCATCTCTAGATTCCTTCCCACTCTCATGCTCTCAGATGGACTGCTTCTCCTCCACACACAGGCCTCACCAAATCTGCCCTCCCTCTGCCTCCAGTCCTTTACTTTGCCTGGAATATTCTTCTCTCTTGCCTGACTGGAAGACTCTTACAGCTTTCTCAGAAGCCAGTTCAAATGTCACCTGCTCTCTATGGAATTAATCTGTCCTTCATCTGGGCTTGCCACACCTTACCACCAACTTCTAGCATCACTGTTGTTTACACATCCACCTCTTCCTCATGACAATGAGCTCCTTTTATTTTATTGTTAGGAAAACTCTGGCTCCTAAAGACAAAGTCACTTAGTCAAGTTCAGGTTCACTCAGTTTAGCAACAGTAGAGCCAGGACTAGAAGATATTCTAAAACCAGGGCTCATGCCCAAGGGTTCCTTAGGATAAAATGTGCACTGCTTTTTTGGGCCACAGAGAAGTATCCGCTGGGCTAAATCCATGGTTGTCTCTGAGGTTAAAGGCTTTACCCCTCCAAGATGTGCTCTGTGTTAGGGGTGGGAGGGCCTGCCTGCTAATACCCGAGTCCGTGGGCCCAGGAGCGTGTGCATCAAGGGGCTGGGTGGGGATGTTCAGGGCCTGCTGGCAGGACTGCCCATAGGGAGGAAGTGACACTCCGATTTGCGAGCCACCCATTTCCAGTCCACAGAGGCCTTGTCAAGTAGGAGCCTGTCAGCTTTCATCTGCATCTCTCTTGTCCCTGGGGCCAAAAGTCAAATTCAGTTTCTGCTCACTTATTTGATTTTTACTGGTTCCTCTGGCATCCTCAGCTCCAGAACCTTTAGCAAGTGGTTTCTTTAGAAAGTTTAAAGTGGAAATCTCTAAGCTGGGCCTGTGCTTCTCTTGACAAGTGTGTAATCGATGGGAAATCTCTCACTGGAGGCTATCCTATCCTGAGTCTTGCTAAAAGGCACTTTCAGAGATGGGAAAGGCTCTTAGAGACCTTTTACAATGGACTAAGCTGGCCTGAAGTCGTCACCTTTTTCCTCCTGGGTGACAGTTCACTATCACCCACCTCTCTGGCAATCAGAGAAGAAAGTGAGGACACAGGCAGGAAAGAAATCATTCCCTTAATACACAGGGGGCAGATTGCTCTTAAGGGCAAATGGCAAAGCAGTGACTCAGAAGAAAACTGTGACTGGTGAGAGGATGCTAGGGGTGGGGCAGGTTGCGCCTTTGGGCTTGGCTCTGCCCTTCCAAGCATCCTATCTTTCTGCCTTTGATTCCTGGGGCCACCACCACACCCTTCCCTACCAGCCCATCAGCAACACAAAATCTTTCCTTGGGTCTCTGGGACAAAATTAAAATGAGCTAATACTTTCTGAAGGGGCTTCACTAACAGACTAAAGAAAACAAACATAAGACAATATAAACAGTGTTGAAAACAACCCAGTTTACTCAGGATCACATCTGATCCTAAAAATCCCAGAAGCAAGAAAAGAGACCCTCATCCAGCTTCTCCAGTGCCCAGTCCCACCCCTTATCTTGCTCCTCCCACTACAAGTTCCCTCCCTTTCTCTCATCCAGACAGCCTTCGAGTATCATTTTGTCTTCTGGCATCTAGAAGATGGTGTGGAAGATCGTTTGTTCAAATGAAATCCTAGAAAGGAGACCAGTCAGGAGATCATTGAAGCTAAATTGAGGCAGTGGAGGCTGCAGTATAAAGATCAAAGAAATACTGAGGAGTCAGAATACGTAGAATTTTGGGACCAATTAGATATGAGGTGGAAGGGTTAAATTTTGTTTTTCTTGTTTTATAAGGTATCTGTTGAACTCAAGTGGGAATTCCCACTTGCATGTTGAAAACGACATTGCTAAAAAAAAAAAAAAAACTAGAAAGAGGGACACAATGGGTAGGATAGTAATTTTGTTAGTAATGAAGATACATGGAATGGCGTGTTGCTCCTTTAAAAAAATCTAATTTATTAAGGTATAATTTACGTATATACAAAGTGCCCACATTTTAAGTGTACAGTTCACCAAGCTTTAACAAATGTAGATACCCATAGAACTACCACCCCAATCAACATACAGAACATTTTCATTCCTTGTGCCCCTGCCCGGCCAATGACTTCACTTGCATCCCTAGGCAGCCACTGGTCAGCTTTCTGTCACTATAAATTAAGTGTGCACTTTCTAGAATTGCATATAAATGGAGACATGCAGCATATAATCTTTTGTGTCTGGCCTTCTTTCACTCAGCATTATGTTTTTGAGACTCATCCCCAAGTATTATATTAGTAGTTCATTTCATTTTATGGCTGAGTAATATTCCATTGTTTGGACATACCACAATGTGTGTGTCCATTTACCTGCTGATGGACATTTGGCTGTTTCTAGTTTTTAGTTACTACAAATGGACCTGCTGTGAACATTTGGGTGCAAGTCTTTGGGTGGGCACATATCTCCACTATTTTGGGGAAACACCTAAGAGTGGAATTGCTAGGTCATGTGGTAAGTACATTGAACTTTATAAGAAACTGGCAGCTCATGTTTTAACCAATAAACCATTTCTTATCATTATTCACCATAATCCAAAAATGAGGAAAAAATGAATTTAGCTCCATCCTACTTGAATTATCATAAAATTTAAAATAGTGAGATCTGAGTTAATGAGATTAATCCATTTAAAGGGTTAAATTAATTCAAAAATAGTTTGGATTTTTAGTTAATAGGAAAAGGGTGTTTCTAAAGGAATATAATATGTACTAAGAGGAGAGAAATTTTATGAACTTTGTTGTTCTATCAATGGGATTCAATGATATAATATAAAACTGTGAAGTGTTCTATAAACATACATAGAGTATTATTGTTTTACTTTAATGAAAGCTCTCAGGGAACCTCTAGCATCGTTTTGCTTATAAAATCATGTGGATTCAATATATGCTGTGATGTCATCCTTCTGAGTTGACTCAGCCAGAAAGCTGGGACATGTATGTTGCCAGGTAAGCCAGCAACTTGGAAAATTACAGCTGTGTTTAAGGGTTCCCCTGTGATTGGGAGCCTTAATATGGCCTCTAGGGGCCTCACATCTCCAGGAGTAGCCTAATCATTGGCTCAGAAATTTCTTTAGAAGCTGATTGACAGCAGCTGCCAGTCTAGATAATCACCAGAGAGCCCCAATTAAAGCCCTGACCATCGATCTCACCGCCAGGACTTGGGACTTTAATATAAATCCACAAGTGGAAAAAAATTACCCCCTGAGGAAAAAGCAGCAACTTTTGTAGTATGCGCTAAATTACACAGCCATATTATACATTATTTATAATTCATAGATGCATTTTTAACCCATCTTCTTAAATGTTGCATCATTAGTCTAATACGGTTGGTATTCAGAACCTTTCTTTTGCAATTCTTCACTTTGGAAAGGGACATAGTAAATCTGGAGGAAAATACAAATGAAAGCGTATTTTTAGCACTGACAAAAATAGGAACTATTTTAAAGTAATTTGTACCATTGTCATTGCTGGGGCCTTCATTAGCCACCTAAGGAGGAAGCGCCCAGTGTTTTCGCTAATCCTCCAGATGAGGCCAAGTTTAAAACACACACTCTCTACAGGGATTATGTGAAGATGTTAAAACTTGGCCAGAAAGGTGACAAGGTATCTTGATAATTGAGACAATCCTGGAAGTCGGCTGGTCTCTCCAACTGCTATGAACTAAGGTAATCAAGCACAGCAGGTCTGCACAGATACAGGCAAATGCCAGACGGCTTCCTGTATGCATGGAATTCAGCTTAATTAGTCACAGAGGAGAAACAGGCACACTTCAGCTCATCCAAAAAATCATTATTGTTCACGCTGCTCACATACAAACATAAAAATCGTTGCCCTCTTAAAACAAGCAGTTCCTACCTGCAAAGTGAGTGCATACAAGATAGTCAACTGACCATTGTATAAAAGAACTGTCCAGAGGATGAATCCTCTCCATTATTTCTCTTTTTGGTTATATCCAAGGCATATTTCTCGGTAGCTCTATTTCACCCAGTAGATGATAAATGTATGGTGCATGCGAACTCAAGAGTGGTTACTGAGACGAAACATCAATGGACTTTTAAAGTGTCCGGATAGTTTAATGAATGAAGAGCTACAGGTACTGCTGGGAAAGGGTGATGTAGACCTGAATGTTAAGGCAGGGCCTTCCACAGTCTCTGAGGGTCTCCACCGATAACTAGAACAGGGTTGGCAAGTGGGGGTTTTCCTGTTGTCCCAAAATTCAGCTATGGCTCTAAGGGGCAAGCAAAAGGCACTTAGTGTCCCACTTTGTTATCCAAAGCTCTCCAAGGGGCCCTTGGTGGTTGGCCAGACACAACCACATGGGTTTATTGAGAAACGTAATTTCAGAATCAGCCCCGCCACCCATCTCCATCCACTACCCACACCCCAATCCCACAGGAGAAAAGTCTTGCAGATGAGGGAGGGTCAGCCTTTGGGTAGCGCTGCATTTGCAGAGAGGCTGTTTCCTTCCACGAGGAAGGTTAGGAGGGTTAAGCCTTCCCTTAGAGTGTATTGAAGTAACGTGCTTTTCCTCTAATCATTCACGGGGTTTATGGGTGGTGCCTACAAGAAGAGCAGGAGACATTTCATTTATCACTGCCCAGGTTATGCAACCTGAATGAGAAAAAGAGTGAGACAGTCTCCCAATTTATGTAGGTCTAATTGGGGGCTACAGCCTTGGCTGTCCCCACAGAATGGGCCAAGAGACATCTGCATCAGAGGAACATGGTAGGAAGGCATGGTTCAGTTAGAATTTTCTGTCAAATCTTTCAAGAGATCTTTAATGAGCAAGGCCGCTGCTTGGGCACAAGTCTCTAATCAACTGACATGTTGGATGTGTCACTGTCCACCTCAAAACCATTGAAAACGACATAGATTCTGTACCTTAGAACTTCGGGGGACACATGTCAAATTGCCTGAATAGATACCTCTCCCGAGACTCCTTTCCCAGTGAATGGGAAAAAATGATCCCTCCTCTTGTGGCGTGTGGGGGAGAAATACCACAGCACATCACCAACTCTCTTCAGAGAGCTTCCCTCTTAGCCTCTCCAACGTCAACGCTTCTATGGCTTCAGGGTGGGTGATGAGCTAAGAATTGGCAAACTGGCTTTTTCTATCATCACTTTGCAAGACCTGCACCGTTTGTTCAACACTTTGCTTTGGTACGTGGAGCTATTTGAGACTACTACTTCGTTCTTAGCCGGTCACTGTGACCTCAAACAAAACAGAGACAGGGTCCCATTTTAACCTCCTGTTATACATCACTGAGATATGAAACCTTTCCCTCCCCTCACCTTACTTAGTAAAGTCTACTATATCAGGTAGACTAAGTACAAGAAAGAGGCACAGGTGAGATATGTGAGAATAAGATGCCGAAGGGGAAGAAATTAGAGCTAGAGGTGGCACTGGAGCAATAGCCATCAGGAATTCACAGAGGTCTTACAGGAAGACATTGAACTTCTCACAGAAAGTGACTAAAGTCTCAAACCAACCTTATTTTAAGTCTTAAAGAAGAGAATAACTTCAGCTAACATCTGGGGTATATTATTATTTGTTGAAATGTTGGAGGAAATGGGGCAACTGATTTTGATGGCAGGCTCCAGTGAAGCTTTGGAATGACCTTGTTATGAAAAAGTGACCTACTGATATACTCTGCCACTCAGAAAATTCTGAATATTCCTGGGTCACTTGACATGTTTATTATATTTCTTCCAGGCTCTCACTTGCCATTTCATTTACTACCCTCTGCCCTGTTTATTCACTTTGGCCCACTGGAATGTCCACCACAATCCTAGCAGTTATCTTAAGGTCAAAATTATTGTAAGTGTATCTTAATCTTACTATTCCAAAAGATTTCAATCTGCACATGACCTTTTGGAGGAATACAGTAAAAAGAATGGGAGGTTATTAGAAAATTTTTTGAAACTTGGAAGCAGGCAGATGAGATTACTTGGCTTTCTTTCAGTGCTGATTGGGGCCTAATTTTCTATTGAGCAGGTTATTTTACAACTCTGTAGAGGCAGAGTCCAATTTGTA
Source organism: Lyroderma lyra (assembly GCA_004026885.1). Taxonomy (NCBI): domain Eukaryota; kingdom Metazoa; phylum Chordata; class Mammalia; order Chiroptera; family Megadermatidae; genus Lyroderma; species Lyroderma lyra. The sequence continues at coordinate 127,794 of PVJL010001548.1, forward strand.
GATTTTTGTCTGATAGAGAGGCAAATGATTTTTGTCCAGTGAAACATACAACCTCAATGTGTTATGGTTTATGGTCCTGTGAGAATGCTGACAGGTTTTGTATTGAACCCAGCAATTTTATCCTAACATTGTTATAAATACTTAGCTTCTCAAATGCTCTTTGTAATGGTTTTTAACATCTTAGTGGTTCCCTCATTAATTAACAAGTTGAATAAAATCTTGTGTTCATTTTATGTTTGAAAGAGAGCCATAATTTTACCTTTTTGAAAATTATTCCTTAACAAGATTACAATCCAACACTCTTTGCTAAGAAATTTGACTACTACTATTATTTGATAATAGAACTGCCTTATTTGTCTACAGCAATTTATAGCATGCAATTTCTTTCTGCAATGAGAATATTCTTGAGGACACAGATTAATAATTTTTTTACATGGAATACTTTAATGAAATAAAAATTATAGCTTTAACACTCTTCATCCCTGCAGTTGAGTAATTCAGGGTATGCCTCAAGGTTTTTTCTGTTCTGAGTCTTTTGAGGGGGGCAGGAAATGTGTGCTCTATTGACTTGCAGATTCAGCTCTTGGTTTATTACAAGGAACTTTTCTTCTATGATGGCTTGCAAAGCATTTATGTCTCACGAATCTGTTGTCTTTTCCAGAAATACTGATGTGCTTGGATTGGTTGGCCTTTATCATCCATGCCCATAATTTTTCTTTCAAACAATTTATAAACACCTTCTTTTCATTTCCCGTGATTTACTCGTGCTCCAGATTGCAGCTTCCATGGTGACTTCTCTTTCTATGCTAGTTTTATTGTTGTGTTCACTTTCTTTCCTAGACACTGCCAGCTCACTTTTTCTCCTTTGGCCATCTTAGAATCTCTTCATGGAGCATTTTATCTACCTGTTATGCCTTCCATTTCAAAGGGCCCATATTCTTTTTAACTTCTCTGAGGGTTTAAATAGTATTTATCTGAAGGTTTTTTCTATATTCCAGAATAATTTTCTCTCATAGCTTGGAGTAATTCCATGTCAGATGTGAATTCCTCATTCCTCACTCCTTAAGTTTTCTCATTATTTTCTTTTTTGTAGAGTCTATACATAAGACCCTTCATTGGTCTTTTTTATTACTTCTCCTTTGAGAAGGGGGCCATTATATTTGGGTCTGCTATTTGTTCAAGAATGGTGTGTGTGATTGGGGCAGAGAAGTGATCTGGCGAGGCTGACAGTTTTGGTCCAGACACATTGTTTCTGAAGATATTCAGAGGAAAACTTTTTCTTAATTTTATTGTTAGCCCATTTCAGCTGAGCGGGTCACTCAGGGGATATGTCTGGTTCACAGTAAATCCCTAACTTACAATTGATGTCCACCTATCTCATTTACTTGTACAGAAATTGGGACTGGGTTGAGGTCTAGAGAGTGGTATATCATCACTCAGCATCCTTCTTCGAGCTGATCCCAAATTCACTGATTTGACAAATACTCTCTTTAGCCTCTGAGGTGGAAGTTGCAGCTCTAATTGTATTTGTTGGAGATGGAATTTTCTTCTCTATTTATGTTCTTTGAATTATTTTAACAAACTGAGGACTACAGTAAATGGGCTTTGTACCAGAAGGACAATGTAGTCTTTTTTAAAATAAAAATCTGATGTTGCTCCTCCCCTTCCTTCTGCTGCCCGCTATGATCTGCTCCCCGTCTGTATCTCCAGCACCTTCTGGGACTTTTCCTCCCTGATTTTGCTGCTCCCTGGAATGTTGCCCATGTGCTCTCCCTCTGAGATCTGTCCTCTTATACCTTTTGTTCCCTCTGCCTGAACCCTTCTCTCTCCTCCACTCCTTTCCCTCGGCCCACTCCTCTTATACTCCAGGCTCAGTGTAGACATCACTTACAAAGGATGTTTTATTCTGAACACTCTAAGTTTACATCCATGCCTCCCATGCTCCTGTACTTGCTATGTCAAATCTCCCTTCACGTCTGCTTAGTAGGCCCCACAACAACATCTTGATTTCTCTTTCAGTTATAATGTGATTTGGACAATAAATAATGAATTCAAATTTTAAACTGCAGTTTTCAAGAGAATATTCTCTAATCTAGACTGGCTATATTAGTTAAAAAGTACAAACACATTGCGAACAGATTTTGACGTATTGTGTGCTTGTGTCTGCTACAGATATTCATGCTAAGCCAGCATAGTATCATGAGAGGGTGTCATAAAAATAGGTGCTCCAGAACTCTGCATCACAAAGCTCACCAGCGTCTGGCACACAGAAGGTGCTCAATAAATATTTTGTTGAACGAATGAATGATTGGTATATCCTTGAGACTGAAGTCCTTGCCCAAACACATAGTCCACCGACATGCAAATAAAAGGTACTTTGGAGATTAGAGTTTTTGCTGAAGAGAAAGAGAGTTCCTTAAGATAAATCAGGTATTAATTCAAGTTGTTCTGTTAGCTTGCCTCAGTGTGTGTCCATAGTACCTGTTCATAGGTAAGTACTGTGCAAACCTAGATGCAAAATGGAAGGCCTGCGGATTCCCCACTGACAAGCCGTGCGAAGCATCCTCAGCCTTTCTCCAGGTTGTCAGAGGGTCAAGATCCAGGGTTCTCACACGTTGTCTAAGCCTGTTTCAGCCATATTTGCTCCAGGTTTTTATCAACTGCCAGGAAATGAGCAGCAGTGAGCTCCAAGCCTGGGAGGTATGTGGAGCTGTTAGCTTGCCTGATTCTATCAGCCAGAGAGTTGTGCTGGGGTCTGCAATATCTGATACCCCTCCCCTCTGACCAGCAGGAGTTTGTGCAAGCTCCAGGCTCCTGCTAAACTGGGAGACTTGTATTGATGTTGCTCAGTCTGGAGATTTCGGCCAAGCAGCACCCGGGTTCCCAGATGCATGTAGCCCCCAGGGCCCTGTCACTCCAGATGCCATGGGAATTCCAAGGGCAGGGGTTGGCTCCGGTAGCCTGCACAGCCCACAGTCCACGGGCTTCATTAGATTAATTCTAATGTCTCTGTACTATGTAAAATGTGGTTTACTGTGATATTGAATTTGTTTTACCTGGCTTTGGAAAACAAAGAATTTAATTATCTTTTTTTCCCCAGCTCTTTATGGTATTGAAAGTCAACTGTTTTATGCTCAGGGAAGTTTTTGATTGTTTTAATAGCTCTCAGGTTGTGGCTAGGTCTTAGCTTTTGCACATAGTGCCTTTTTTCCCAGTGAATTACTTTTTCAGTGTAAAACTCCTTTTTAGTTTAAATCTGCCTTAGAGTGACAGTACTCTTTGGTCTGTTAAATTTTATTAACTTTTATTTGGGTGCTTTAAAGAGTTTTCATAGTGTGAAGATTTCATTCCATTACCTAGAATCATGGACTTTCAGAGCTGGGAAAGCCCCTGGGATCTTTTCTAAAGCTCTTCTCTTAGAGGTGAAGAAACTGAGGTGAAGGTGTTAGGAGACTTGCTGAGGTTGGGAGTGGGAAAAATAAGGTTTTCTAACCCTTAGTTCCAAGGTATTTCCACTACAACTGCTTATCCTTTTAAGATATTTCCGTGGACTATACTCCACATCTTATTCTAAGAATCAGCACCACCAGCTTGGATAAAAATGCACATACCCACTTGTATGAAAGTCAATGAGTTATAACTACAATCAATGCAATTTTGTCAATTCCTCACCCAAGTCCCAAGAAATGCCAATTCCTCTGTCACATAGTCAGTCGATGGTTAATTAGTTTTAAGTGCTTCTATATGTCAGTTATTGGTTAACTAGATTTAGCGGTGGCTATTAAGGGAGGTTTGTTTGGATGACAGATATGCTAGGACTGTCTGGAAAGTATCCAGCCATATAATATGAAAATCAGAGGATTTATGGCTGGATTTCTCCTGGACAGACTTTGTATTCAAATCACACATTATAGGCTAAGAATAGCAGAAAAAAAATCCAATGCTCTCTTTCAGTTAGTAATACTGAATTTAGTAAGTCGTTATTTATTGTTATAATAATAATATTTTCATGGCATCTTACAGTTAGCAAAGCTTTTTCACATGTATGATCTCATTTCATTTTCACAATAAATATTTTAGATAAGTAACTTCCTTTTCACAAGATGACCCGGAGACACTAAATCTCACAGCATCTTATTGGGAGAAATGAGATTTTACCCCAGCTTCTTGCAAAATCTCATGATCTTTTTATTGTTATTTCCTTCTTCCTCCTTCAATACACATTCATGGAACAGTGTTTATGTGGCAGATACTATAAGGAGTGATTCCATCCAAAGTGCAGAATCGGTTGCACAGCACAGCAAGGAGAATTAGCAGCCTAATCTGCCACTTCAATAGACAAAGCGGTAACAATTAGATTTTGTGGCCACATTAAAGCATTGAGAAACAGCTTTCTTTGGATGAGCTCGTCCAAATCCACATCTTACAGATGAGGGAAGTCTGGCATGGAGGTGGGAAACAGCTCACACATCCAGTGAGACACAGGCAGCTGTACGCCAGGAGCTGGAGTATTTTTAGTAGCTTCTTAGGAGACATACAAAACTGTGTACTTGGTAAAAATCTTTGTGCATTTCTGAAAAGTAGGAACAGTGTGTGTGTGTGCACACACACATACACACACACACACGGATAAAATATGAGGAGCTAGTTAATATTGTTTCAGTTAAGCCCCCTGAAAGAAGAGGATATAAGAATAGGGCATTGAAGTTTTTAATACAGATTATAGGTGCTCTATAATTAGAGATGATCACAAAAGGAAATTCACATAGAAAATGTTAAGAAAAAAAATCACCTTTTAAAAATTCAAGTGAATCAACCCCAAGTTAAATAAGGGTAAACAAAGTGGGAGACTGTCATATAGATGCATAATAATCCATTCCTGAGCTCATGAGATAAATAGCCAGAAACTATCATAAAAAAGAAAGCTGACTTATAATAGCAATGCACAGCATTAGACACTATTTATTCATTCAACAAATGTTTACTGTGTGCCCGCTACATGCCAAGCAATGTTCTGGGTGCTTGGGTTATAGCAGAGAGCAAGAGAACAAAGACCCTGCCCTCAGGGAGCTTTCATTGTAATGGAGGAGACAGACAAAAGGTAAGTAAATTGTATCATATTTCAAGGCTAAGTGTTATGGGGACAACAGTGAGCAGGGTAAAGCAAATCAGGATTATGCGGAGTGAGCATGGGGTTATACTCTTAAAAAAGTAATCAAGGCCATTGAGAAGGTAACATCTGCGACAATACCTAAAGGAAGTCAGTAAATTGGCCATGCACCTCAGGGGAGAAGAGTGCTCCACACAGAGCAATCAGCTAGTGCAAAGGCCATGTGGTGACTTCTCTACTGTGTTAGAGAAACAGCACGGCAAGGTGACCCACATAGCTGCTGAAGTGACATTAGGATGGGAGAGGCGATGATCACACGTAGCCTTGAAGAGCCTTGCCGTGCTCTAAGACCATAAGCTGTCACTCTGAGTGCAATATGAAGTCCTGTGCGTATTTAGCAGCAGAGTGTTGTGATGTGACTTGAACTTTAAGTAGATCACACTGGTGACTGTGCTGAAGCAATGCTTTACTTGATCACTGCCTTCTATTATTCTCACCTACCACGGCTCAAACCGTCATCGCTTACCTCAATTACTGTAGATAAATAACTGTGGTTTGGGCCAAGGCAAGGGCAGTGGAGGTGATAACAAAAAGCCAAAGTCTGGATATGTTTTTAAAGGTAGAATCCAGATTTCCTAAGGTAAAGTGTGAGAAGAACACGATAATGCTAAGGATTCTGGCTTTGATCAACTGGAGGGATTTTAATAATTATCATATTGTGGAACAAAAGAGAACTTCTGAAAGAAAATGCTAAAATCCTTATAGAATACTACAGAAGTAGAACTTGATCCTTCCTGTTGTCTGTATTCCTAGCATCTAGAACAATGTTTGGCACACAACAGGTACTCAATAAATATGTTGAATAAACTGATGAATGAATGAATAGCAACTACTGGAATCTCCTCTCTGGGGTATAGTTTCAACCAACAGTTCTCAAACTCTCACATGCAGCAGAATCACCTTGTTAAAACAGATTTTGGGCCACTCCCCAGAGTTTCTGATTCAGTAGATCTGGGACGGGACCCAAAAATTGGTATTCACAACACATTCCTGGGGGATGCAGATGCCGCTGGCTGGCTTGGGGACCACACTTTGAAAACCAGCAGTTTGAATGCTGTGCTGATGTGCTACGACAGAGAGCACATCCTCGCCAAGCCCGAGGCAGATCTCACTGCCTCCCTGGCGCTTTGACACCCCAGGCCCTGCATCAGCTGCTGGCCAAATCCTTCAACCATTCCCAAGCACCATAGGTGCCCTCTAATTCCTGCTCCTTAGAACTTTTCCTTTGGGTTTTCAGTATAACCACGCATTTTTTAAAAATTTAAAGTGCTCTTATTGATGATCTCCTTTTGTTTGGAGTAGACATTTTTGCCTCTGAACCTCAGTTGCTTCTCACTTCTTGGTGCTGTTTTCTTCTTTTGGTTCTGTCTCAACCCAAATGGGAAAATAGCTCCTTTGCCTTGAGTTCTTCAAAGCACCACAACCCTGCAAGAGGCAGTTGTGGAGGGTGCAAGTTTATTGAGGATTCTAGCACAGCTCAGTAAATAACTTAAAATTTAATAGAAGACACCACAACCCTGTCCCCAAATTTCATAAGCCATTCCCGGGAAGGCCCAGTTGCTGCCTTTTCCTCTCCCTATGATGCTTCCTCTTCAGTCTCTTTTAACCCATTCCCTGCAGAAACACACACACACACACACACACACACACACACACACACACACACACACTACTCCCTCTACTCAGAATCCTTCCCACCTCACTTTCTAGAACAATTCACCTCTTTCTCTCACTCAGGCCCTTTCAGGACATGCCCTGGGGACTTCCTTTCCTACCAAAGTGATTTATTTTTCCAACCAAGATGATTTTCCCACTTAGGGGATTTCATCTCCCCTCTTTCTCTCTACCATACCACACGCACAGATATTTAACATGAATAACTAAAACACTGTACCTCGTTATCGTTCTAATTTGTATTTGTTTGTTCATTCGGGCACTGAAGTTATTCTAGTGTTTTTTTTGTTTCACTTCATATGTTGTTTTCCAACTAAATGTTAACTTTCTGTCCTATGTGATAGTTTGCCTTTTAATTTCGCTTATGCCAAAGTGTTTGAATTTTTATGTAGTCACATCTGCCAGTCTTTGTTCTTGGTGACTTGTACTTTCCTTGCTTTCTCTTAAGCTCTCAAAGTTTTATGTTTGTATGTTTATATTTGGCTTTTCTATTTGACCATTTATTACACCTGGAATAAATCACCTCTGATATAGAGTCTAAATGAAAAAATTTTTCCCCAACTGCTTGCTAATCAATCGGTTTTATAGTCCTATCTCCTAGCACAAGCTGTGACACATAATGTGTTCTCACTAAATGCTTTTACAATCAATGAATGCATCTCTGTACTTTGTAGCAAATAATTATCCTCTTCTCCCATGCAACCCTGTTTTATTTGGGGATTTGATGAGCACAGCCACCACCATAGCTTACTCACATATGTACACTTTGGGAAAACCAAATTCCTCTTGGAAATGTTTAGTCCTTCCCAAGTCATGGTTCTGCAGCCAGTCAGAGACAGTCAGAAAAGGCTTTTAAGCATTTTCCAAAGGGCAAGGTCCAAGTACCCTTCTGGGTCTCATAACAACAGAGCCATGAGAACTGGAAAGAAGAAACAAAGCTGCCTGCCTAGGCATCTGTCTGGTTCTTACCTGAAAACCCTGAGATTTCAGAATAAACTACCAGCAATAGGACAATGTGGTACAGCAGTACATTATACAAATCAACATATGAAAATCAATAGTTTTTGATTTTTGAATTATGAATAAACTGCATGCGTATCAATTCAAACTGAGGCATGTTTTACACAATAAATGGCCTACACTCTTAACAAACGTCAACGTTACAAAAGGTGGTTGTTTCAGAATAAAGATGAAAGAAACAGAACAACAGAATGCATCATGTGGTTCTGGACTAGATCCTGGACAGGCAGGGAGAGGGGACAGCAGAGAGGGAGGGCTAAAACTGTAAAGGACATTATTGGCTCAGTTGATTAAAGTTAAATATGAGTTGGAGATTAAGTAGTAGCATTGCAATGTTAAATTTTCTGAACTTGGTAACCATGGTTTTGAAAGGAAATGTCCTTGATCTTAGGAAATACATGATTTCAGGGTAAAAGAGCGTGATATCTCCAACTTACTCTCAAAATGATTTGGGGAAAATAAAAATAAAAACAAATATATATAAAACAATGAATGAGCCTGGGGGAAGGGTATTTGGAAGTTCCTTTTCTATAAACCTGAAATTATATCAAAGTAAAAAAATTATATAAAAAGTAAGAACCTTCATATTTACAAATGCAAACTAGTTAGAAGATAAGATGAAAGAATTGTTTACATAAACAAATAAGTAGCTAGCATAAAGCTGGTAAGAACTATCTAAAACTTTATGAGAAAAATAAAAGAAAAATAAAACACGCCCCAAAGACACAAAAATATACTTTTATAAACGGAAATATGTTCTTGGTTAGAAAGATTTAATTCAGAAAAGTCAGTTCTCACTAAGTTAAACTATAAATTTATTGTGATCCTAATAAAATACCATCAGGTGTTTTTTTCTCCCTGAAGACTTTGACAAGTTCATTATAAAGTTCATTTAAAAAACAATCAAAAGTAAGTAGGAAATCTCTGAAAAATAAGGGCAATTGTGGAGTGGGGTTAACTGCACTAAGTATTAGACATATTTTAAAGGTTCTATAATTAAATGCATGGTATTGGCATATAAACAGACCAATAGAATAAAATAAAAATAAATCTAGAAATAGGCCCAATTTAAAAGAAAATGTAATGTATGGTAAATTAAATCAGTAGAGAAAAGATGATCTGGAATAATTGGATAGCCAGATGGAAAAAGATAAAATTTGGTCTATTCCTCACATTATACACTACGATAAATTCTAATTGGATCAGAGATTTAAATGTTGAAAAAAAGAAAGAGAAAGGAAAGAAGGAAACTACATTGGTACTAGAGGAAAGCATGGGTCAATTCTTCTATAACATAGAAGTGGGAATAAGTTTTAACCCATGTTCAAAATCTCAAGGTCAAAGGAAAAAGATTAATACATTTGCCTATATAAGATTTTTACATATATACTTCCACTCAGCAAAAACACATCAAAAAAGACAAATAACAAGCTGAAAAATATTAACTTCTATCACAGACAATGGGTTAATTTAATTCCTAATATATAAAACACTAAAAAATAGAAAATAAAAGGAGCAACGACCTATTGAAAAAATGGGCAAAACTGGCATGGAAAACGAAATGCAAATGGCTCTTAATTCTATGAAAGATGTTCAATGTAACTCACAATAAGGGAAGTAGAAATGAAAAGGACAGTAAGATACCCTCCCAAAAGGTGGACTATTGACAAAATTTAAGAAATGGACATTGTCAGACACTGCTGGTGAGAATAAGAAATGTGTCATTTCTATATAGAAGAATTTGTTAATATCTATAAAAATTATATGTGTGTTTACCCTTTGACCTAGCTATCTTAAGTCTAGAAATCTAACCCCAAAATACACTGGCAAAAATAGAAGATATACTCGTATGTACAAAGCTACTTATTGCAGTATAACTTATTATATTATTGTTACTCATAATTGATTGAATAAACTGATACATTTACACAATTGAGACCCAAAGCAAATGAATATATGTCTGTATATTCTTAATTGTGTGTGTGTGTGTGTGTGTGTGCGCGCGCGCACGCGCGCGTGTGTGTGTGAGAAAGAGAGATATACATATTCTTTGTCTTAGCCATTCTATTTCTAGGAATTTACCCCCTGCAAATAACTAAAAATACATTAAAATTGGCTACATGGATATTCATTCTAGTACTATTAATCATAATGAACAATCAGAAATAATTAAATGTTCAATAATAGAAGACTGGTTAAGTACATGTACTGAACACAAAATAATTGGGGAGATCCCTTCTCCAAGAAGTCTTCTCTATGGTCCCACACTTACACAGTTTGCTGTGAGTACCTCTCCATGGCCCTCATCATGTAAGGCCTCACTTCTGAAGAATTTGTGTACGGATATGCTCCTTCCTTAAGCTATAGCTTAAGGACCAGAGAACTGTGTATTGTTCCTCTGTACATCTATTCCACCCTGACTCATGCCAATGTCCCTCAAGACTGATCTACCTGTACCTCACACATGCTGGGCATTAGCAACATTAGTCCCAATCGTTTGACAATGGCTTCCTTGAGTACCATCTTGATAATGATTCAGAGGTGGATAGAAATAGTACTACAGTCAGTTCTGTCTGTCATGCCCATGAGAGAGGAGAATAGAGGTACATATGCCATACCTTCTACGGGAAAATATGTATTGGTCACACCAAACTTGAGTAGTAATCATTCTAACAAATGAATTGACTCATCTTGTAATACTTAGCCATGTTTAAAGAACAGGCATTCACAAATAACCACAGTGTACAGCAGACTATGTTAAAGGCTTTTAGGAAAAATTATAACATACTGCAGCTTTCATTCCAAAGGAAAAAAAAACATCACAACTAGCCGGGGAGACCAGAGTCAGCTTTACAGAAGTTGTAGCTTGATTCAGGCTCTCAAAGATGGACAAAATGCTAAAATATGAACAAGAAAAAGGGTATGCCAGGCAGGGGAACCAGTGTGAACAACATGAGATAGCAAAGAATAGGTCAGTCTGACGGAGTGGCCACCCAGCATTCCCCTTCTTCCTAACTGAACCACAAACTTCTTTTAGCTATCTACCCCTCCCCCATGCAGCCCCATGAGTCCAAAAAGACCCGCTCTTCTAAGCACGGCCCTAACTGGTACAAGAGTAATGTCGTTTGCAACGCCAGTGATCCATTTGGGAATAGCATGTGTCTTGTTTCTGGCCAATGAGACATGAGGGGGAGTTTTCTAGGAGGGTTTCTTGGAATAGTGTCCTTATCCCAAGAGAAGGACCGTGTCCCTTTCTCCTCAAGATGTCACTATGCCTAGACATGATGCTTGGATCTGCTGTGGCCAACTGGCAGAGCAGAGAGGTGGGTTCCTTGATGGCATCACTGAGCCACTGAGTCAATCATCCCGACAGCCCACCCAATCTTTCGAAACCCTGTTACATGAGAGAATACATTTCCTTTTTCTAGAAGTCAGTCTGGGTTTCTGATCATGGTGGCTGGAAGCACTCGGAGCATTAGGAAGTGGTGAGCAGTCCCGGTTGGTCAGAGCAGGAGGCACCTGAAAGGAACCTGAGGGAGAGATGCCTGGGAAAGTAGGCCGACCTCACAAGACCCCATGCGCTAAGCCAAGGAATTTGTAAATAATGGGGAGCCACTCATAGTTTGGGTAAGTAATGGGGAGCAGACTCTCAGAACAGATGGGATAAATATTGGTGCAAATGCCCGGTGTAGCTAGCAAAGGCCCCAATTTGATTCAGACTTCTCTTCCCTGAGTGAAATATGCATCTTCTGAGCAGCATCCTAACCAGACCGGGAACAATATGGAAAGGAAGTGGGCGTGAGTGTGATCAAACTCCTCGGCTTTGGTCTCAATGGTCACACTCGTACACAAATGCTGCCCTTGGCTGCGGTCTCACCAACATCATGTGTGAAACCAAACAGTTGGTTTCTCCGCTTTGCTTGGCAATGGCAAAGCCCCAGTTGGAGCCCCATGTTTGTGCTAAACTCCAAGCAGCACAATTCTGATTTATAACTTTTTAAATTATTATAAATGTGATTTCTTTCATTGTAAAAAAAAATTGGAAAACGCATAGAACAAAAAGAAATTTAAAATACTTTTCAATCTATCTCCCAAAGATAAATAACAGATAGCATTTTGTTGTATCCATTCCAGACTTTATCTGTCACTATGCATTTACATTTAGTAAACAAAAATGGTATCACATATATACATTGTTTCATCTTTTGTTTCCCTGAGTGATGTATCGTGAATGACTTCTCATGTCAATAATTATTTTTCTACATTATTTTTAATGGTTCCATGAATTTTATCCCATGAAATATCACAATTTACTCATCCAGCACCTGTGGTTGAATATTTATATTATTTTTAATGTTTGCTATTACATACATAGATGCTGCTGCAATGAACATCCTTATGTGTATATACTGCATAATCCCTGAAGTAAAATTGCTAAACAAAGGTAGAATAACATAAAAAATAAAGTAAACAAACATTTCAAATTTTTTCTTAACGAGTATATAAATTAGTGAAAGTGTCCCCTCACATATGTCCTCCAACCCACATTTTTTTCCAGGCTTTTAAAATATCAATTTAAGTCCTAGTTAGATATGTCTACATACACAAACATATCTATTTCAATAATTAATAGATATATGGCTATATGCATACAAATTACATATCTGTTTAGATGATTTATTTTTCACAAGCACAATAGATCTGTCGTGCTCACCGCAGTAGTGCATGTCACATTGTCCTACCAACACTCCCATCTTCCTCCTACAATTGGATGGGATTCCACTTTCAAAGCTGGGCAACCAACCCAACTGCTGTTGGCAGGGACAGCACAATAGGTAATTATAATTATTGCCGGAGGCAGGTGACTTCAAGCACCTGTAGTTCACTGTAATTTCATTGTGAAACACTCTTTCGGATCTTTCAGGTCTCTTGCTCTCTTCCCCCTTAAAATGGTGAGCGCCTCCTCCCCGTTTCCGCTGGTTGCCATGACATATACCTAGTATTCACATGGGGTCCAGTGACTTGGCTGTAGCGTGACTTTCTCAGTGTTGTCATCTACCCTCTCTGCTATTTGATTGTGCAACCTGTGAAATGGGGCTGTACGGAATGGTATAGTGACACAGACATTTGGGGCTCCGTTTCCAGAATAACAATGGACAAATAGCACTCTAAGAGGCCAGATCAGGGTGGCCGAATCAAGCCAGAGCAGTTTTCCGGAGACACGATGGACAATGCCAAGAGTGGGGTCAAGCACAAAAGTCATTGTCAATTCAGTGATGAGGCGGGGAACCAGCGCTGGTGGGTCTGCATGGCCAGCCAAATCCTCCCTCTGGATTGCAATTCCCTGGCATGAGGCTTCTTAGTGGAGCCAAGCACACACCTCCCTGATTATTCCGTGGACTGTCTTAAAGGCCCCATCCACCACCTGCTAAGAGTTGAACCAACCATCTGCAAGCCAAACCACATCAGAGTCACTGTGTACAATGGTTACAATCTAGAAATCAAATTGCTGAGTATACGCATAGTCATTATATTCAACTACATTCATTCATTCATTTACAAATACTTACGAACATTTACCATTTTTAAGTCCTGAATCTCAAAGATTCAGAAGTGAATAAGGCATAGTCCCTGCCCTTGGGGAGGTAACATTTCAGTGGGACTGAGGTACATGCACAGACTATTTCAATAGATTGTGTTGGTCACAACGACAGGAGGCAGAAAACTTGTTCTGAAGCACATCTGCGTAGCACACGGAAGTGACATTCAAGCAAAGAACTTCAAAGATGCAGAAGTGAATCAGATGCCAGTAAAGCAGCATGAGAGTGTTCAGGTAGAGGTGGCAGCTCATGCAAAAGTGAGAGTTTAACAGACTCTATCAGGACCTGCTTGAAATTTGGAGTGACCAAAGCAGAGGAAGCAAGAGGGGAGGCAGGGAGGGTGGTGAGAGCGAAAGCAGAGAGGTGAGCAAGGGCCGTGCAGGGCCTCGTTGACCACGCTGAGTGTGGGCCCCATTCTAAGGACAACGGGGGCCGCTGAGACGAGTTAGGCAGAGACGGCCAGACGGGCGTGTTAGACAGATAGGAAGCAGGACTAGAGGCAGGGAGACCACGCCTCTGAAGACTGATGTCAAAACAAACCTGTTTTCCTTTTTCTACTTCTCGTCTGTCCTTTACTCATTAATGTTTATTGAGTATCTACTAAGTATCAGATCCTGCATTAGGCAGCAGAGGTAGAATGGGACACCCACCTTGCCGGAAAGCGGCTGACTGCTCTGGGCGGCTACGAGCTTATGTGACGGTTTGTTCAAGGGTTCGTGGCACCAGAACTTAAGCGCACTGTTCTCCCTGAAAAGCACCACAAAACCTCCTGCTTCGCTTTGGTTTCAGTAAGAAGGCGGCACTCCCATCCCCCTTAATCCAATTAAAGGAGCTCTCGTGGCGGTGGACGGCCGCCTGGCCCTGCAGAGAGCTCCCGGCCATGGGCGACGGCCGGCTCGGCCTGCGCTGCCGGCCGCTCCTCCGAGAGCCGTCTCCATGGGCTGCTGGCCATCCTCTGAAAAATGCACAGGTTGCCAAACTGTCAGCAAAAGCTTTAATGAATGGTTCTAATTACATTCAAGTAGCAGAGCCCACTGCCATTTTAATCAAATCTGGGTCTGGCAAGCTCTTTGGCAGGAATACAAGAGAAAGCCTCATGAAAATCCTGCCAAAACACTAATCACCTTTTATCCGAAATTTGCCTGATGGAGGCCTGGATGTAAAACACTTAGGGGGGAAGACAAAACCCAACAACAACAACGTTTGGGTATTTTAAGGAGCTTATTGGGGGACTTGCTGTAAATCATTCTATGTGGGGAGGGGGACAAAATTCCAAATCAGAGGTTGCCTGGTGACTCTCCTGCAGCAACACAGTCCTCGAGCAGCGGGAGGGGCAGGCCCCCACGGAGCCTGAGACGGGCCCCCTCGGCCGGGTCCGAGCTCACCTCACGCACCGGCGGAGACAGGGCCGCATGGGCTCTTGTCTGAGACCCTGTCAGTATCCAGCTCTGGGAGGCGCAAGGCCCCCCGCCCCGCCCCACGTCCTCGTGTCATCTCGAACCTGTGTCCTGTCACCAACTGGAGCGCTTCCATCCTGAACCAGGGTGGTAATTAATAACTTATAAAAAAAGGCTTTCACATTAACTGTTGCCATTCTCAAAAGCTGAAAAGAGAGGGCTTCTTCCACGAAGTTATTCAAGGCAAGGACACAGGCAATAGGGAAACTAAAACCCGGACACCTCGCCACTGTATTCCAGCCAGGACGAAGCAGAAAGGAAAGGTTTGATGACAAGCCTGGTTCCTCTCCCCCGGGGCAGACCAAGAGAAGGCTTCAAATTGCAGCAGGAGGGAATTCATTTACAAACAGAGAAAGAGCTTCCTGACAATGAGGATGGACTGTGAATGGGGAACAGAGATAAGGGGTAAAACTTCCTTCACTCAGGGACTCTACCCTTGGAATACCTGCAAGGGATTTCCACACTCCATCTCTTTTTTAAGAGCCCATTGCCCTCAGGAACAAAATGCAGGTCCTTAACACTTAATTCTCTTTTTGGGGGTGGTGGGGTGGTGGATTATTTCCCTGAGCGAGGATCCAACCCAGGCCACGACACCACCAAGGAGCCCCCAACACTTAATTCTAATACCCTCTTAATTCTAATACTGTAAATGGCTCAGCCGGTTGTTATCCCCAGCTTTTTGGGGTTTTTGCAATCTTAGATTCTCTTTTCCACAATTTTATATCTGTCCTCCTGCAATGAGGCCTCCATGAGCCCTGGGATGCCAGGGAGTCTAGAGCCCCTCTCAGTGTTTGGCACGAATTTGGAAGCTCCGCTTTTAAATCCAGCTTCTGCCATTGACTAGTTATATGACCTAAGCCTCGGGTTTTTGTCACTTTTAAAATGAGGATTAAAATAGTTGTCCTGCCTACATTACAGAACACTTGGAAGGATGAAATACGATTATGTATGTACAAGTGCACTGCAAACATGAAAGCCTGTTACAAATGTTTGCTCATTTCTTTATTTGTATATAAAAGTGGCTATAGAACAGTGAAGATATGAAGTTGAGTCTTGAACGTCACTTATTCACTGGATGCGTGAATTTGTACCTTTGTTTCTTCGTCTGTGTAAGGGGTACAGTACAAAGTAATAGAGACATGATTACACCAAAACATTGTTAGCACGGGACTTAAATTATACTGGTGGAATCCTAGAGATATGGGTATGCCAAGAATTAAAACATTGTTCAAAGCCCTGCCGTTTAATTTAGGGAGAAAAACATCTCAATGGACATGGGGCTCCAACAGAACAATTGTCTATCCCAGTGATCGTTTCTCTGCCCTCATTCAGGTGGTGGAGTCCAGCTCAGACTACCACATTGCTAGAAGACCAGGTTGGATGCCCAGGCCTCCTCAACCACCCCGCCCAGAGGATAAAGCATATTTCAAACCATAAAATGAAATTCCTCCATGGCTTAGGTAAAGACATTCGGTAGGTAAATTTCACTGAATTGAGATTTTTTACTCCTTTCCTGTGAAACATCTTAAGGCCGTGGAATAAACCTCCCTGGTATCTTTGAAAAACTTGAACTTTACTAAATGCCCACAGGATAGAAGTATGGTTGAATAATCAAAGATGAATACAAAAGTGTGGTGGGGAACTTAAGATAGGCCTGAACCCTGGAGATACAGAGTGTTTTCCAACAAGGACCTGTAAGAGAAAACAAGAAAGCAGATGTGAAGAGGAACTTGCAAGAACAGAGTCAGGAATGCTGGGACCGAAATAAGGAGAGAGAGAGAGAGAGAGAGAGAGAGAGAGAATTTCAGAGGAAAAATAAGGGCCATTACAACAGAGAGAGCAGCACTTTCCAACGTGAATTCCTGAACATTAATTTTGTAGAATGTTATTCAAGGATATGATAGGGGAAAGCATAACTCTGGTACTTTTACGCTTTTAGAATTGTTGGATTGTACAATTGATGAATGAAGTTTCTTTATTGACGGACTTCTCAGAGACTTTAATGGCTAAGGTGCACTGAGCATCTCTAAGAAGATAGAGTGAGTGTATTTCCTAGACTTACTTGACCACAAAAATTTTTAAATAAGCATCTTGCAGAAATAGCACTGCAAAGAAAGGTTTGGTTTTGAGAACACTGGCTTAGAAGATCCAAAAGAGAGTATGATTCCAGACCAAAGGAGCCCCTAGAACATCAGAAATTCAGCCATTCCATTAATTCATTCACTTATTTATTCAACAAATATTTGTTAGCACCTATTGCCTGCTAGGCCCAATCCCAGACCCTGGAAATACAGTGGTGAACCAGACAGATGAGGTCCCTGCTCCATGGAGGGTCTATTTTACTGAGGGTGGAAAGGAGAGGAAACACATAAGCAGGTAAAGGAAGATACGTGGGCTGTCCGGAAAAAATCCAGCTATAAATGCCTCTATTTTTCATACTACATGGTTGGATACTTTCTGGACAGCCCTCGTATGGTCGGCTCGGTAATAGCCCCTAATGACGTCCACACCCTAATCCCGGGAACCTGTGAGTGTTACCTCATAGGTGAAAGGGACTTTACAGGGGTTGTCAGCCTCCCTGAGGCCGCGACCCTGTAATACAGTCCTTCGTGTGGTGGTGACCCCCATAACATTATTTTCGTTGCTACTTCATAGCTGTCATGTTGCTCCTGTTATGAATCGTCATGTAAATATCTGATATGTGTTTTCCGATGGTCTTAGGTGACCCCTGTGGAAGGGTCGTTCGACCCCCAAAGGGGTCACGACCCACAGGTTGAGAACTGCTGGTCTACACGGATGTGATTGAGTTAAGGGTTCAGAGAGAAGGAGGTCATCCTGGATTATCCAGGTGGGATCCTTACAGGAGGGATACAGGATTGTCAGATAGAGGAGCCGGTGATGGGATGACAGAGGCAGAGAGGGGAAGCCTACGTGAGGCAGGGACACAGACCAGGGGATGTGGGTGGCTGCTAGAAGCTAGAAAAGGCAACGAACTGAATTCCCCCTAGAGCTTCCAGAAGGAACCAGGCTTGTCAACATCTCGTGACTCATTTTAGACTTGTGACCTCCAGAACTGTAAGGGAATACACACACACACACACACACACACACACACACACACACACACGTGGTTTGAAGCCACTACAGTTTTGTGGTAATTTGCTATGGTAATGACAGGAAACCAACACAAAGAACACACCAGCTCATGATAAGCTCTTTAAAGAAAATACGAGGGAACCTGCTGGCGTGACTGGCTGGGGTGGGTGGGGTGGGGACGGCTGTGGCTTTCCACTGGGTGGCCAAGGCAGGCTGCTCCACACGGTGTCAGATGACACTGTGCTCAAGACAGGAGGGGTCAGCTTCTCTGTCGCTTTGTCCTCTACACCAAGGAAAGGGCTTCACTGGCCGTTAATAGTTTGACACCACTGATATAAAGAATAAAGACTCAGGTCACGTGAAGAGACGAATTTATTGAAAGGGTATACAAGGAGTAAAGAAACCAAGATCCTCCTCCTGGGCCAAGTCATCCCAAAAGGAGGGAAGTTTCCCCGCTAGCGTCCAGACAGAAGAGGACTTGCCTCCTAGAGACAGGAACGGGGGTGCGCAGAGATGGGAACTTCTCGGGATCCCGTGCAGGCCTGACACCGCCTGTTGTGGAAATAGAAGACCCTATGCCTCCGTTTAGTGGATGTATGTCTCTGTCTCTGCTCCTTTCCTAGTGTCTTTCCGCCTTGGCTCGGATACGAAGGGCTTACTACACTAAAGTCTTTCATTAAACTTCCCTGGTGAAAAAAATCAGATTTGTCCAGTTCTTCACCATCATCCCTCATTTGCAACTGCCCAGCCTAGAGGTTGGTTGCCTGTGGGTCAAGTGTCCATCCCTGATTCCATCAGCTATGGCCCGAGTAGCCTGGTTGCTTGACAAACACACGAGGAGCTGCCCGGGACGGTGCAGAGACAACAGGGCTCGGGCCTGTTGCTTCCTCCTGGAGCGGCTGGCACGCAGCATGAGGACCCACCTATGTAAGCCCAAGTGCCTGGAGAGGGAAGCCTGTTTCCTTGTATCTTACCTCAACAGTGTCTCAGTGTTGTTCTCAAAGAACACACAAATCTATGCAAAATAGCATGCACACACGTCCTGCCTTTTGAGGCATGCAAGCAGCCACTTCATCAACATGATCGGAAAGGATTTCTTGGCCCTGGCGTTGGACCCCAAAGGTTTACTTAGAAGCCGCCTGCATTTCCTGAGCTGTCAGATATGAGTCTGAAATGAACACGTAGAAGGCAGATGCAAGGGCAGCTGGTTCAGATGACCTCTGGGTGGTCACCCCTGCTAAATGATTCTCTGACATTTCAGATCAATACCTGTGGGATGGAGCAGGAACAGAGAGAGACCAGGGAGGAACGAGAGGTCAAGAAAAGGCAAGAGAGGCCAGTTCCTCTTCCTGTCTCAGAACCTGGAGATGAACACAGGTAGGTCCCTCTTCTGTCTGCTCGGCAGAACCTGGAGATGGAGCCCGTGCAAAGAAAAGTTCCTGAAGGGTCCCGAACACCACACAGGATGGGAAAACCAAAGGACTCAAACATTTTAGGGACCCCAAGTATGAAGATGCTTCCATAATGCATCTTTTTTAATGCTTACAATAGACCCGAGTGGTAAGGAGATCTTTCTTACTTGGCCCACTTTATTGACGAGAAATGGAAAGTTGCAGAGGTGAATACCCATGATGCCCAGAGATGCTGTGATCTGTAAAGCATCACCCCGACCAGGGCTTCACAGCGCAGTGAGGTCCCCTCCTGCCTCCTATCTGCCAGCTCCTTTCCTCTCCCTCCATGCACACAGCTTTCTGCGAGCAGGCCTTCTGCCTCTAATAACTACTATGGTACTGCGGAGAACTAGAGAGAGCAATACCCTAGCACACTGACAAGATCTGGTCCGGGACAGACGGTCACCAGGCACAGTGCAGGGAGGAGGAGGGAGAGGGAGCCCAGGCTCTATCACTCAGAAGCAGGGGGCCCGCTGTGAAAGCTCCTTCACCTCTGTGCCCTCAACTGCGAAGTATTTCCTATCGCCCCGCCACATTACAGGGCCACGGTCAGGAGTAACGCAAAGACAGTTTGTGAAAGAGCTTTGCAAACGATAGGGCACTCTCGGAAGATTGTTGTGGCCAGAAGGAAGTTTCCTTGGCCAGACTAGAGTGATCTCTCCAGGAAGCTGAATTCTCTCATGTACTCACTCACTGTCTCCTTGCTCTCTCTCAGCATTCCAGCTGTAGTCGGCACTACTGGGATGCAGGGGCTTTCATCTGAGCATCTTTATATCCTCATCAGCCCAATGAATCGTAACTGAATGAATGTTTGTGCAGCGTTTTACAGACATATGTTCATGCAGACCATTTCTTTTACTCCTCACAAAAACCCAATGCTCATCATAATCCTGTTAAGTGGACACTAAGGGCCAAGCACTGTGTTAGCACCTCTATGGGCATTATCTCATTTAATGATCACAACAACACAGTGAGGCAGGTGTACTATTATCATCGCCCTATTTCAGGTGGAGCAGCTGGAGCACAGAGAGGTCAGGGAACCTGCCCAAGGCTTACGCAGTAAATATGAGGCAGAGCTGGGGTACGCTCTCGGGGTGGCTGGCCTCCCAGACCATGTACTCCACAACACGCTAAGCTGGCTCTCCGCAATTCCCATGCAGAGCCTATTTCACTTTATTTTACATATGGCATGTCATTTAACCATCACGAAAGCCCTACGAGGCAGGTAATTCCATTACACTGAAAAGGAGCAGTAAAATGGGTTTTGGGAATCCTCCCAGTAACAGAGTGGGATTCACACCAGGTCTTCTAACCTAACTCTGGTTCTTTTCCCGTCACATGTACCTCTCTGATAATAAAGGTAAGAAGCTCTGTTCAAGATGCTCTGGAGATAATTGAGATAACAAAGGGCAAGTGGTTTGATTTTCTTTGGAAGGAAGGTTCTTGAGAAACTTAACATTTGATTATTGTTCCTGCGTTTTCAGTGAGGAGCAGCCGTGTGGGGGTCATGCCAAATATCAATCAGCCGACGAACAAATCAGTCATCTTCTGGGTAAGTGTGCACATCAAATTAGCATTTTAGGAGTGAGACGGAGAATGAGATTTCTAATAAGTCTCTCTCCTAAATGTAAGAGATCTGACCATCAAGTTCACGAACTCATCCCAGAAAAAGTGCTACATAACCTCATTGCTGAGTATCACTATGGTCACCTTCAAAGTACTCCCCTTGGGAAGCTGTGCTATGCACCCATGCCAGTGCCTTGTCCACCCTTCAAAGACTTTTTGGAACTCATTTATTGGAATGACCATCAGAGCAGTCATTGTATTACTCTTGATATTCTGCATGTCATCAAAATGTCTTCCTCTTGATATTTCCTTTATCTTTGGGTAAAGAAAAAAGTCACTGGGGGCCAGATCAGGTGAGTAGGGAGGGTGTTCCAATACAGTTACTTGTTTCCTGGCTAAAATCTCCCTCACAGACAGTGCTGTGTGAGCTGGTGCATTGTCATGATGCAAGAGCCATGAGTTGTTGGTGAAAAGTTCAGGTCGTTTTCATCTAACTTTTTCACGCAGCTCTTTCAGCACTTCCAAATAGTAAACTGGGTTGACTGGTTTGTCCAGGTGGTATAGATTCATAATGAGCAACCCCTCTGATATCGTAAAAGGTTAGCAATGCTGTTTTGACTCCTGATTTGAACTGATGAAACTTGTTTGGTGGAGAATGGGCTGACTTCCATTGTGCACTTGGATGCTTTGTTTTCAGCGTTGTATTGGTACACTTATGTTTCATCACCAGTGATAACAAACCCCGAAACATCACCTTGCCTCTCCAAAGGTCTTGGCAAACTTCAACTGTCCTTTGCTTTTGTTCATCAGTGAGCTCCTTCATGAGCATTTTTGCACACACCTTCCTTAATGCCAAGATTTTCAGTTAAGATTTTCCTGTTTCTCTAATCAATGTTTATTTGGTCTGCTATGTTTCTCACAGTAGGCCAACAATTTTGATGCACAATTCGAGAAATTTTTGCAATGTTTTCATTAGTTCTGCTTGTTATGGGCCACCCTGACCTCTCTCCATCAGTGACACTTTCTCTTCTCTCAGAAAAACATTTAATCCATTTGTACACTGCCATTTTCTTCATGGCTTTATCCCCATAAACTTGGACTAACATGTCCCTGATTTCACTTCCACTCTTGCCAAGTTTAACAAGAAATTTAATGTTTGTTCATTGCTCTAATTCAAGCTCCAACATTCTGGCAATGGCACTCAAAAGCACGCAACAACAATACTGAACACCACTCAGCAAGACACCGCCACACGTCGACACGAACACAGCTGTGAGACACAGACACACCAAGGTTGTGACACCTTACCGAGTTGGATTGTACAGTGCTGCCATCGTAAGCTCACGGTGGCAAATTCACTAACTTAATTGTCAGACCTCGTACACCAGCCTTCAGAAATTTGATTTAGGTATTTCTGACATCCAGCATTCACAAGATTTTCACAATAACGTTAGTAAATCCTAAAACTCTCCTAGGCAATCAGGATCTCTGCTTAGACATTATAACAATAATAATTCTGAAGAAAGCAGCAAATTCTACTTCCTTATTTTCCAATTTTACATACCCCACAGTGGTTACACGTGGGATGCTGTTGATTTCTGAAGAAGTCACTAGTTTTACCCAGTGGAATTTTTGCAAGGGTGGAAACTTACAAAAGGTGATTAATTAGTCAAATATACAAGCAATTATTCACCATAGATACAAGAAAGCAGGATATATTCTTTGATATTGGGTAGCCTGAAATGACTTACTAACTTCTAAGGATATATAGTATCAATAGAGGCCATTCTTTTCTTGTTGATTCAACTTTTATTTTCCTGTTGAAATTAGTGTGAAAATTCTAATTATGTTATGGTTCTTAATATACTCCATTAACTGATTTTCCCAGCTTTATTGAGATATAATTGATATACAAAATTGTGTAAGTTACAATGTGATGATTTGATACATGTATACATGGGCTGTCTGAAAAGTACCATCCATGTAATATGAAAAATAGAGGCATTTATGGCTGGGATTTTTTTTCCTAGACAGCCCTTGTGTATTGCAAAATGATCACTACAAGGTTAGTTAATACATCTTTCAACTTACACCGTACAATTTTTTTTTGTGGTGAGAACATTTAAGATCTACTCTCTTAGCAACTTCCAATTACGTATACATAATACATATTATCAACTGTAGTTACCATGCTGAATATTATAATAGATCCCTAGGATTTTCATTTTATAACTGGAGGCTGTACCCTTTGACCGACATCTTTTCATTTCACCCTACCCTTCCCCTAACTCCTGGCAACCACCTTACTAGAACTCTTTGTTCCTATAAGTTCAGGCTTATTTTTAGATTCCATGTTAGTGAAATCATATAGCATTTGTCTTTTCTCTGTCATACAATGCCAATAGAGGTCCTTTTGGAGTATGCATCCCAGTTCTGACAGTTACTAGTTCCGTACTTTTAGGCAAGATAAGCTCTTTAACACTTAAACCTCAGTGACCTTATCTGTAAAATGGGAACAATAATAATACCAACTGGATCCTAATAAGCATCATTTCACCTCCACATTTATTTATTAACAAAGATACTCCTAATTAATCTTGTCGATAAATGGGTGAACATTCTCACAGGTTATAAAGTTTTTTAAAATGAAGTGAACATTCCTAGAAATTCAGAACAATAAAATATTAGAGATGAAGGGACATTCACGCCAATGAATCCAACCTCCTTGGTTCAGAGCTGAGGGAGAAGAGGTTTGGAGATGGGCAGGTCCCATTAGTAACATCTGGGAAATCGAGTACCGTGCACGAGGTCGCCTGACTCCCAATCTAGTGCTCCTTCCACCTCTTCGTCAGTTTACAACCTGGAGTAGGAAATGTGACTATCCTTCTAATCTCCTCCCAACTTGTGCAGCTACAAAAATAGATCCAATCTGGAAGCCCAGCCATGCCAAATATTGTGGCAGACTTCCCAGCCTCCCTCTCCTCCTCCCCCAGCTGAGGGGAAGTGGAAGCTCCAGAACTCTCTTGTGAGAAAAGTAAAATCATTTCTGTCTTATTCCTCTTAGGTCTAAATCCCACTGCCCAACTGGGTTCAAAGCCTACTCAGGACCCTCTATCCAGAGAGGAGGGATCAGCTAGGTCATCACATAAACAGAGCTTCCCATTTTAGAGTCTGTACATTTTAAAATATTTGAGGCAATTGTGAATATTTGTATTTAAAAAAGAGTCAGACCAGGGATGAAGAAAAACAGGAAGGCTTCAAGGGAAGCCTACATGACTTCATGAGTTCTTTCTCCAAAGAGAAAATGCTAAAAAGAGGGACACAAAAATAGGTTGGATTTATTAAACGGTTAATTTCAATAGGTGGCTGGACCCTACGAGAGGCGCTTCATAGAAACAGATGACAAGAGCATTGGACATAGATACAAGTTGAATTCAAGAAACTGGTTTTCTTCATGCTGATACTTGGCAGTGTACTGGAAAGAGTGCACAGAGACACACATACAAGGATGTTCATTGCAACATTACTTGTAATAGAAAGAAATGAAAATAATCTGCATCTCCTTCCATAGGAGACTTAGGTTAGAATAAACTACGGTGCATTTATACTGTGGCACATCATGCAGCTGTTTAAGAACAGTCAGGCTGTATGTCCTGACGCAGACTGATGCCCGATGTACGAGGCCTGTCTGGGAAAACATCCAGCAGAAGGGCCTCTATTTTTCATGTTACATGGCTGGATACTTCCCTTACAGCCCTTGTACATTAAAATCCTAAGAGGTAAAAAGCAAGTCACGATATTATATAATATGATCCCATTTGACCCAACAAGAAATGTAGCTATTTGTATATATACAGAATGTTTCTAGAAGGATATGCAAGACAACTCATTGCTGGGAAATGCTAACAGGAAGAGAAAGAGAATGAGGCTTTCCCACGCCACCTTTCATCGCTCTGATGTGAAGGTTTTACCATGCGAATACTATATTACTTCTAATTTATATATATATTTAAAACCACAAAAGTCTTATGTATTTAAAAAAAACCACAAAAGTCACTCAGAATTCATGTTTTATCATAAAACATATTAATAAGTCTTCTACAACATAATGAGTCTTAGAAAAATAAACAAAAGACCTTTGCCTAATGAACCCCTTTCTCCCTTCCTGAGGACATGTGCCGTCGGATGAAGTCCCCCTTCCCCAGTGTGGCCCCGCGCTCCGTGCCCTGAAGGCTGACAGCACGTCGCAGCCCTCCTTCACAACGCTGTGGGCCTCCTGACTCACAGACCCCAGACCCACTTACAGCAGCCGACAGCCTTCGGCTACTTGTTGAACCTCATCGTGATGCCCAAAGCTGGAACTTGGAACGTCCTCTCTCTGGTCATAGCCCAGAAAGCTATGATAACGAAGAGTTGGCACAGATGCCCCAACACATCCAACTAAACCATCTGAATTCTCCTTTTGGTGAAAGTACAGAGCAGGGAATTTCCTTAATGGGTGCCAGTGAGCTGCTGCAAAACATTTGCCCAAGTCTCTGCAATACATTTGTGGAACCGTGCAGAGAAGAGGGGACCAAAGGGCTGGGGGGACACAGCTACAGATTTAACAAGTCTGCCCATAAAGTCTAGTGGACACACAGCAGGCTCTCAGTTCCCTGGCACCCAGGGGATTGGCAGGTGCCAGGGAAATAATGTAAGTAGACCCTCTGTTAACTGGCTGGCTGTTTGCGTGTCAGTTGCTTGAGTTCTGGTTAACGGAGAGTCTATGGCAACCCGGATGGAGACACTTCAAGGTCTGCAAAAGGGTCCAGATTTGGGTCCCTTCTTGCTCAACCTGTTCATCAATGATTTGGAAGAAAACTCGGAAGTCATGTTTTCAATTCATACTAACGTCACCTATCACACCAATTTTCTCTCCCCTCCCAGGTGATGAAAGAGGATGAATGGGATCACCTCTGTTCTATGTTAGTGTGCCAATCCACAGACTGTCTGATGCCATTTGTGTATGTGACATGCTGGGAGAGGTAAAACTGCGGAGACAGAAAACAGGTGTTGGCGGCGGGAGTGGAGAGTTTGGGAAGATGAGGCTGTTTGGCATCGTGGTTGGGACAGTGGGTACATGGCTCTGTGCATTTCAAAATCCATACAACTGTACATCATAAAAGCATGGATTTTACTGTCTGTGAATTTAAAAATAAATCCCCAAACCTTGCCATGTCATTTTAAGATCCTAATACCTATCATAATGACAATAGTAAGAGTAGTCATAAATAATAATAATGATAATAATTAATAATAACACAACATATACAAAGGAGTGCTATTTCCTCAGTTCAACAGCTTACGAGAGAAAAGGTAAATTTTTCCTGCTTTCTTCAGCATTGGAGCTGAAACACCTGGATGCACACGAGCATCACAGGGTTACCCGGGCCCCACCTGCGTACCCAATTCCCACTCCAGCCACTGCTCTCTCATTTCTCATTCCCAATCCTACGAGCGCTGTCCAGAAAAAGTCCAGCCACAAATGCCTCTGTTTTCCATATGACATGGCTGGATACTTTGCGGACAGCCTTCACGTACCAGGTTGTCTCTTGCTCGTGTCCCTCTGCATGAACGCTTAACGGATAACGCCTTCACACTCCCACCTCCCTACACCAACCTTGAAAACCCTTCAGCCTTCAAAACCCAGCTCAGGCCTCCGCTTCGTGGGGGAGGCTCACGGGGCTCCTGACGGCAATTACGCCTGTTTCTACTGCCACCCTCGTGATGCTGGACTGTGACTACGGCTCCACGGGGCATGCACCCCCTTAAAGTGGGCTCCTGGATCCTCAGAACTCAGTGCAGTTTAGGTATGTAATCCAGCGACATTAATAAATATGTGTCGACTTTAAACAACTTTAAATGACTAACGTTTTTCTGATTAGGCAAACTACCTCACTGACTTCGTGTTTGAAGAAGGGGCATTTCCCCAGAGAAACAATTCCCGACCGATATAACCAGTTTCCCTGTTGCCAGCCTTTTGTTAGTACTCGGGAGCCACTTCATGTATTAAGGGAAGCAATCAGCATGTTTTGCAAGATCTATTCCCACCATATCATGTTAGTCCCTTTTCTTCTAGTTTTCCAACACTAGGGCAAATAAGCTGGCGACACCTTGGTGCAGAGGGTGAGTCTTAGTTCTTCCCTGCAGGACTTTATATTGAAGATAAGAGGACTAAAGAGCATGTGACTTCAGCTGGGCCTTATCCTGATGCAACTGAAAGCGAAGAGACAAATATCTGGCAGGCCACACAGACTCTTTGAAAGGGCTGTGATACATTGGTGTGGGAATCCTAGACTGTTTCATACAGTAACACCCATGTGCCTTCCTCACACACTGAGGGACCTGAAGGGATTGGAGGGAGGGACTTCCCAACCCTGTATTCTGTATTCTAAAGCTAATCTCATTCCCTGGCTCTGGCAATGGGACAGACAGGTCAAAGACATCTGGCTGTTTCGGGCTGGAATTTTGGAGATAGCTGGGATGAGCCCTTGCCTTTGATGAGACCGCAGCAGGCTGGGTCTACAAGGGGAGCTGCCAGCCTTCTCACTGAGTCAAGGCAAGTCAAGGGTCTCGCTGGAGCTGGGGATGCAGTCAGACCATTAGAATGCTACAGGAATGCAATGGCAAGGCCAAGGCCAAGGGCTTGGAGACGGGGCCCGGGAGCCTTGGAAATACCACTCCTAAACACAATACCTTAGTAGAGGAGTGACATAAGAAAGATATTCTGTCATCTCTCTAATCCTTAGTTTCCTTATCTGTCAAAGACTGAGGATTAGAAATAGTGATTCCTCAATAGTTTAGTGGTTAGTGGTTATCTGAGGGCATGGGGGGAGGGGTGGGAGACAAGGGACAGGGTCTCAAATACATGGTGATGGAAAGAGAACTGACTCTGGGTGATGATACATAGACACTGTAGAATTGTACACCTGGAACCTAGGTAGTTTTTACTAACCAATGTCATTCCAAAAAATCTAATAATTAAAAAAGAAATAGTGATTCCTAAGGCTCCCTTCCCAACTCCCTTGCTTGTTCAAAAAGCAAGGCCAGGCAGGAGCAGAGTGCAAGGTAGCTCAGAGTTCATGCTGAGCTAGAGAGGACACAGGTCCAAGTAGCTCCAAGGGATTCCTGAAACCCTGGGTTTGAGTCTCAGCCCTGACTATTATGTACTTATGCAAACTTGGATAAATTATTTTTCCCTACTTCTATCTTGGTGTTCTTCATCTGTAAAATGGAAGTTATATCACCCACCTCCAGAGACATTTCCATGATTCAAATCAGATCACTACATAGCTGGGCTCTGTAAACTGAAATACCAGATAAACCTAATCCATTAACTACGTCAAATTATTTTGGGAAGTTGTGGGGGTCTAAATGATGCATAAATAAAACCAGAGCTGGAGAGAAGCCTCTCCATGCCCTGTGCAGACTCGCTGTCTCCTCTGTGTCATCTGGCAATCCCCCCAATCCTCCCCTCCAGCCTTCCGGGTTTGGCTGTGGGGCCAGCCAGCCACTAACAGGACAGCTCACTGCTCAAACCAGACAGTCCCCAGGGCTGTGCCTGTCAGCCTATCAGCTGGCATGCTGACAGACAAGGATCTGGCCAATAAATGTCTAATCAGGATGGTACCAATTCTCAAAGCTGGCAATTCAGCAGAGTTATTCCATAGGAGTAGCAGGCAGTACTAAAAGGCAGAGGGCTGGTGGGCCACAGCCCTTAGAACTTCAGGGCCATGAGGTGTCATGGAAGGGTGGAGGGTCTGGAATAATGCACACCAGCAGTCCTTGTGCAGGAGGCAGTGTGTCACAGTGGAAAATGCCTGAACTTTCCCCCAAACACTCAACTACCAAGCTCAGCTCTGCAGTTTACTGACTATATGCCCTTGGCCAGGTCACTTAACTTCTCTGAGCCTTGGTTTTCTCATTATGTATTATATATAGTAGGTATTGCAATAACAATGTAATTCTAATAGCTAATATTTACTGAAAGAATATTGTGTCCCAGGCACTGGTGTTCTGTGTCCTCTGTGGGTATACCACATGCAACCTACTTCTCAGGATTCTTCTGAGGCAACTGGGTAAAGCACCTGATAGGCTAACAGGCACTCAGCACGAACGAGCTTCTCTCTGAACCCTGTACCTTTATATCCCATCAATCAGGACTGCTCTAGTGTGATTTCTTTATCCGTGTGAATCCCAGCTCCACCACTTACTGGTTGTGCACCCTTGGGCAAGTTACTTACCCATGCTGAGCCTCATTTTTTTTTCATAAGGTAAAATGAGTAATGACTTCACAGAGTTGTTGTGGGAATGCAATGACATGAAGACCAAGTAATGCAATGGGCAGCGCGTGGTAAGTTCTCCATGAATACTAGTTGCTTTAGTCATTATTTACAATCCCTCATATCAGTGTCGCATTTTTCACCTCATGAAACACTTCCACATCCCTTAACTCATTGGGTTTATACTCTGCGACAAAGACAAGGCAAGAATTATTATTCCTATTTGACAAGGAAATGGAGGCTCAGAATGGTAGAGGGACTTACTCTAGGTCACGTGGTAAATGAGACCCGGACACGAAACTTAAACCCAGATCTCCTCCCCGACTCCAGGCCCACTGCTTTCCCCCACCATCTAAGAAGCTGCTGAGAGTCACAGGCAACTGCTGAAGTCAATGCCCTCAAGCTGTCCCTTTGGCCTGGAAAGGAGTCCCATCAGTGAGACTGGAAGTGGTTGATGGTGGGTGAAATTCAGGGACCTTGAGTGAGTCCAGAGTCTCCATGGTTACTCTACAAATGGAGGGAAAGGCCCAGCCCAAGCAAATAGAGGCCCTCGGGGACAATTTCTGGCCGGGACATTTCTGAGCTACGAAGAAGAGGGGCATGGGTCTGAATGGAAATGATTCTTGCTGAGCTTGGAAGTCCCCAGACATCACAGGATCCCATGGAAATCGAACTCGAAGTTGTACGCACAAAGGCTCCCGATATTTCTCTGGGGAGCAGGTCCTAAGCTTTTCCCAGATTATCAGAAGCATCCCTGACCCACAGAAGGAAAAGAGCAGTTGTCTGAAGCTGCCATGGGACTTTCACCCTTTTCCACGTTCTGGTCCCTGGGAATGGTTTCTAAGGACCATGACCATGACCATGACCACAACCAAAGGAAGTAGTCAACAGCCTCTGTCTGCCCTGCCGAGTGGGATTTTTATTATCCTCTTCTATTTTTTTTTTTATATTCATCAAATTTTCTTTAGTGAATAAAGAGTACGTCTACTGTCACTCAAAACACCAAATATATGTATTTTAAGATTTAAGTCTATTATTTAACCCAAGAAGCACAAGTTAACATAAGTAGGGCTCACTCCTTTGCCTCACCAAACACAATTTAGATGTGGTATTTCTAATGAATACCAAAACAGAGCAAATAATTAAGTTAAAAAAAACAGCATCAATTTAGCGGTTCACTAATTAGCAATTCCCTCCAACATGTACTGAGTAAACGCTGAGCTCACAGAACACCATGCTGAGGGCTGCTAGCTTAATGGGCCTCTGCCACGTATGGCGTGGCTGGCCTCCGTCATCTACACCACCGCCTTACCTTGGCCTTGGTGAAACACACTTCTCTGACTCTCTGTGGGTTCCCTGTGCAGGTTCCTCTTCCTCTGTCCTCTTCTTAGATTTTGCCTCTGCCCACAGGCCCCCGATTTCTGGCTATTGTCTCTCTGATGGCTTCATTTGCTTCAACAACTTTGGTTATGAGTACCATTCCTATCCTGATGATTTCCAAATCTGTAACTCTAGCCTAGAAGTCTTGAAGGAATTCTAGGTCTCTATAGCCAGCCTCCTCCTGGACACCTCCATCTGATGGTCCCATGGCCATTCAAACTCAACATGTCAGGAACTGAACATTTTACCCCCAAGGTCAACCCACCTTCAATTCATGATCTTCCTCTTGGGCCTCCTATTAGAGAATCCAAGCAAGAACCCTGGATGTTAGACTTCTTCTTTCACACTGTCCAGTGAACCTAAATGTGTTGGTTCTTCCCCAGTACTTTCAATCACCTTATCTATCACCATACACAAAATTATCTCAAAATGGATTAAAAATGTAAACATAAGACTGGAACCTATAAAACACAGACAGTAAATAAGCTTTTTTCTTAATTTCCTTTGCAGATAATTCATTGCCAGTATATAAAAATTAACTGACTTTTATATGTTGATTTTGTATCTGGAAGCTTAACTGAATTCATTTATTAGTTTGAACTGATTAGCTTGTGGCTCTGGATGTATCAGGATTGGTTTTGTTCTTTAGGGAATGGCTTGGATTGATATTTTAAAATTTCAGTTGTTCTCATTTTCAGTTATGATGAAGTGCCAATCCAGAAACAACGCACGCCACTGTGTGCACAGCTCAGCTTGGAGCACTGGCCAGTGCCTTGGACAAAAATGATGAAATCACTCCTACTGACCCATTGCAGATGCCACCACATCAGAGCATCCTGAGACAAGGCCATTTGTCTGCAACTTTTCTAAGAGGGGGACTTGGAGGACTCTGGAGGAAATAAAAGATGAGACTGCCAAGTATATTTCCTTTTCTTGACGTGATGGTGGAGGCCATTTTGTGGTGAACAAAAAAATATATGTGAGTTTATTCTTCTTTCCTCTTACCTCTTTACTTATAATTATGTGGGCATGGAGAGGCCACAGGGGGGCAAGTCATTTTGTAAAAGACTTGAAAATCAAACAAGTTCAAGGGACACGGGAGGCTTCCCTTTCCGTCTCTCCCTTGCATGCTATGCTCTGAGACATTGTCTAATGCTCCTTCCTCAACGTAAACACGGGAGCACGCCGAGCTCGGCATTTTCTCACAGCTTCTCCTGTCCCTTGAATTATCTTTCCCAACCCCCATGCCCATGGTTCTATCTCCTACAGGAAGCCTGCCTGATCTTCCCAGTTCTCTCTAGTATCACCTGCCTCAGAAGTTCTAGTTCGTGGCCTATGTACATACCTTACTTCATTTGTACTTCCCATATACACCTTAGGTTGTGATAAATTTTTCAGGTGAATCTGCCATGTTTCCCCAGATTGTGGCTTTTCTGAAGGCAAGGGACACTTCTGATTCATCGCCATTTCTTCAGTGACTTGCCCTCACTAAGCACTCAGGCAATTCTTGCTGAATCAACAAGATCATCCAAGATCCAACCCTCGAGGGCAGCTTTACCTTGGGATTTGAGCCGCGGTTTCTTTCCCAGCTAACCCAGAGCCTCCGACTTCTATCCATAGATGTGGTGAACCAAGCTCTCCTTCCAGGCCTTCAGCTTGAGGGAAAGCAGAAAAAAGAGTGTGAGACTGGTGAGAAGTCCTGAGTGCATGTCTAATTTCATCTATTGCTAATTGAATGAGTCATTTTATGTCTTCCAAAAATAGGTTTTCTTTTCAACTGAAAAATGGTTGTTGCATTTCAAAGGATGTTGTAAGCATTTAATGTAGTAGTACACCCAAAACAGCTTGCAAGCAGGTTAAAACAAAAAGGTACTTTTGTGTGTCTATGAATATGACCTTCTTCCTTCTCCACTTATAAGCATTACCATTTTTCCGGGTTTTGTTTTTTTCTATCCACATCTGACCTATCCACAAAATTGCTATTTACCCCAACCCAAGATGCTCTTGCCTTCAGCAAACAGCAGTCTCCAGAAGTTCAAATTTTACAACTGCAACTAGAGTCACTCAAGAGTGCCAAGGTGGGATGTCTACAATGAGGGTCCAGAAACAGTAATGAAAATCCAATGACTCCTTTATTATTACAGAATGCCCTGGAAGGATTCGTTTTAGCAGGAGGAATGTTTAGATGGGAACAATAAGGGGGATATAGAAATGGAACTGATATGAGTTGTACTGGACACTTTGTGTAAAGACCCAGTGTATAGCTCCTTTTGTGCACATTGCTGCCAGCACACTAGCATCCTAACTGTTTTTAAATCTATGGCTAAGGCCACTTGGGTGACACTCAGAATAGTTCTGCAGCTGTGCGTGTGTATGTGTGCATGTTGGGCCTAGTCATGTAAATATAGCATGGAACCTACAGCTTCCACTATTTGATACGTAAAATTTATACAATGTGATTGATTGTTCATCTTATCTCTTGATTCTAGACATGAAGAAGCTCCTATTTGAGTCTAACAGAAAGATCCTTGGTGCCAGGATGTCAGGACGGCCCGATTCAAATGGGGCTTTTCTGGGGCTCTTGTATAATGCAATAGGCTTAGAATCCAGAAAAAGAAAATATTAGTGGGTTGACCTTAAATGATACATCTGAATTGGGGGCAAAGGTCACAGTAACAGGTGACTCCTTCTGTCTCTCCTACAAATACCACTTCGCATAGGATATGGGTTGTTATGGGGACAGTGGTGGGGTGGCACTGAACCCAGAAGGAAGTCCGAAACATTGCTATAGGCCATGGCTTCTCTGCTCTCTTGCAACGTAGCCTTCACATCTCTCTTCCCAGCCACGGTCTGTCACGGCAGCCTCTAAACGTCACGGGTCTCCTTTCTAACTTAAAGTCACTGCAACCCTTTCCCCACACATTTCTACCCAGTAGTAGCTCAATCCCAGAGGCTTCTTCTCTAATTGGTTCCTTTCAGACTGATAACTTCTTAAGATTTTTCTAAGGTTTTAGATTTGCCTTCTCTCATCTATCAAAACTATGCACTGGCTGTCTAAGGCAAGAGCAGCACCCAGGTCCCTGACACACTGACTTTGCTAACACATCTGAGTATCCAGGCCCCTGATTTCTGAAAGAGAAAACTGGACACACTATAAACACATCTTCTGTGATAATGTTTATGATGTCCTGTGAGATGTTTTGAAGAATACACTTGCTTTGTCCCTAAAAGAGGAGCTCAGTGATCGTTAGCTAAGCGCACTGGATTCCACATTGTTTACTCAGCTAAAAGACACCTTCATGAGAAAGAACTTGGAGCTGGAAGTGGCCGTGGGCTCAGCCAGGGTGGACAGTGTGACATGGCTGCTTAGAAGTCTGGAGCATCTTGGACAGCCTTGGTAAACGAGAGCTCAAATGAATGGGAGGAAGATGGGCAGCCCGATTCTAGCATGGCCGGCCCACCCACAGCTGAATGACCACATTGCGGGTCACAAATCCCTTCACCGAAGACAGATAACCTGAGTCCACAAGGGGAAGAAGAGCCGGGTGAATAAAGGGTCAGCTGTGTAACAGATCAGAAGAGACTGGAAATCTTTACCTCGTCAGGGAGAATGCATTCCAGGCTGTCCCTCCAAGTATCTGTAAGGTTGTCATCTGGAAATGAGACCAACCATGTTCTGTGTGAAAATTGAAACCAATGGCTGAAAATAAGTTAATTTGGGCTCAATGTTAACTACACCTTTTCTAGAAAACAAAACTGGATGTCAGTGGAAGAGGCTGCCTCAAGAAGAAAGGAGCCCACCGCCAATGGGAGTGTTCAAGCAGAGGTCCTGTAACAAACCATTAACCCTGCAAAGGCATGGTCAAAAAAATTACAGCGTAGGTCGCGTGTATCTGAGAGATACATTCATTACTAGTATGTGCAAATATAACACCGCAAATATAATGAAATACATGATTTGGGGAGTATTTTTTGCTACAAACATTTTGCTAAGCCAACTATTGAAGATTCCTATTAATGTTAAAGATTTTTTGGTTGTAATTTTTTTTTTTTTTTGCAATATCCATATTTTCGTTATTTGGTAAGAAATTTTTTATTCTTTATATCTTTACATTAAACCCTTGTGGTTTAATAATTTCTAGATTGTAACTGAAAATAAACTTAAAAATCGTGTATTTTATTATGTTTGCAATGTTTTTAATTTTTTTTCCCGCATTTCAGCACATACTAGTAATGAATGTCTCTCTCGGTTACATGCGACCTACATTGTAAGTTTTCTTTTTATCGCGTCCTCTGCAAAGTTAAGAGCATGGTCTAAGACAGCGGTGTCCAAACTTTTGACTTCCCTGGCCCAATTTGGAAAAAGAATGTCTTGGGCCAACCATAAAATACACTAAAACCAATGACAGCTGATGAGCTAAAAGAAAAAAAAAAAGAGGTCGCAAAAAAAATCTCATTAATGTTTTAAGAATTTGTGTCGGGCCACATTCAAAACTGTCTTGGGCCACAGGTAGGACATGCCTGGTCTAAGAGATTCCAGCATTTGGGACTCACACCCAGTGATTTCTGATGGCCTTCTCAATTTCACAGTTATAATTCCAAAAGAGTGTCCCGATCCTAATTCCAAAGAGCAGCCTTCCCACCCACTCTCTTTCTGTTCCCAGGACACTCATTTCCTCTCTACCAGTGCTGGTAGGAAGCAGGACTCCATGAGAGCTGATAAGTGAGACAGGTCTCTGCCCAGCCCTCTCAGCATGATTGGCAATTAGCTGGACTCCAGCCCTGGAGGACTCGCAAGTTCTCAGCAGGTCGCAGTACTCCACCAGTGCTTATTAATATTTAGAACTCAGGGAAGGAGGCAGCCACAGGTAGCAGGGGCTTAATTCTGAACCCATGCTAACCAAACATTAACATTTTCATTGAAAAACAGGAGCAGGAAAAAGAGCAATGAAAACTCCACTCAATTAAAACTGCTTGCAAATGCAAATATGCCTGACTGGGAAGAGAAAGGGACTCGAGTGGCTGCCCCTCTCTGCTGACATGTGCAGGCCGGACAGGAGAGGGTAGTGTACACATATGCAGGAGAAGGAACTGGAGTGGGTGGGGGAGCACAGGATAAGGAGGGACAGAAAGATAATTTTGTCCTATACCATGAAACCTATAATTTCACTCTGACATGAAAATTAGCTCTGGAGCTAATTAGCTTTCTAATATCATTTGCTGCCATAGAAAGGATGAAAGTTTATGAATTTATGAACCTACCTAAAAAGGAAAAAAGGACTGCAGGTTTGCAGGAGGGTATTAGCTGATTCAAAACACCGGGGCAGGGACGAGGGCAGGAGGGCATTTCAGGGAATTAGGCTGTGGTTGACCTTTGTGACCTGAAGAGCCCCCAGACAGGGCTCATGTTGTGTCTGAGCGCTATCACCCCTGTGGCTGGCTTAGCTTCTCTGAGTGGCCTTCCATATTTGGAAAGCCTGCTGGAAAGGGTCTCCACGTACCACGCTGACCTCTGTCCTTTAGAGCTACCCCACAATGCCCCACTGGTCCTAATTGTGCCCTCCTGAGGCACTGAGCCTCCCCCTGCCCAGGACAAGCCCACTGTGCCTTGAGTCCACTCAGCAGCTGGCTGCCTGCTTACCCTATCAAACATCTTTCTTTCGCCTCTCTGGACCGCTCACGTCCTCTTGGCCTTCCCTACCAACCTCAATATGATCCATTTAGGTTTAGAACCTTCTGGAAGTTTCCAGAATTCGGCCTATCCTTGGGCAATTTTTTTTTTAATTTTTATTTCCTTTAAAGTGTATTCATAGTATGCCAGCAAAATGGCAGAATATTAGGTTCTAACCCTCATAACTCCTACAGAAACGCTAATTTTAACAACCACTCATGGATGAGAGTACCTTTATTGGAGTCTGGGAGTATAGCTGAGAGGTTCCAGGTGGAGCAAAATATCCAAGAATAGATGCACTGAGGAGTGTGAGAGCAGTTTCACTTTACCTCTGCCAACCCTCCCCCAAGGTGGGGCAGTGGTGTGATGCTGGCACCTTGGTTCTTACTTGGGATTGCTTTGGTTACTCAGGACCTTTTGCAGCTCATTGATTACCACTTGCATTAGCTCTGTGGATTCTCCCATTCCCTAGGCTGTGAGTGAGCAACAGAGCCTCACAGAGGCTGAATGGCCTGTCCCCTGTCCCCAGCTGGCAATCTGCAGTTCTAGGATTGGAACCTGCACTCTCTGTGCCATGCTCTCTGCACCACAACACACTGACATACGCTTGCTAAATATTGTGTCTCATTGTCCCTAAAATGATTTTCTCTGGCTTAACCAACTCTCAGGATTATTATGACTTCCATAAACTCCAACCAAAAAGTTTAACAGGTGAGAATAACACAGAGCAGATGTTGAACGCCTGCCTTTAATTAAACTTATTTTTAAGGCCCCCTTTCCACGGGCCCCTAAACATGATGTAATTGCATTCCAAGATATCAGCTCTTGACCACATGTAACCACCAGGTTTTGGGTCCAGACCATCATAATCTAAGACTCCTGGGGGTGGGAGTCCATCAAAGGAGGCCACAACGTCATAGAGCCTTGCGCAACCCCTCCTCCACACAAAGCAGTTCCCTGTCCTCCCTCCTGTTCCTTGTCCCCTGACCAGTCCCTCCCAGCTTTGAGGCTGAATTTGCCCAGTGACTACAATTCCCACACTGACCCCTAAGTTCTTAAGTCTGCTCTCCCCCGGGCTGGTTGTTCTCTGTTCTCCCGAGCAACCAGATTTGGGCTCTGTGCCATATGCTCCCCATAAACTGACCCCACCTCCTCTCAGATTTGTTGATACTCTCAGTTTGTAGTGACCTCAACCCCAGATAGGGCACTTAAAAAAAAAAAAGAATAATATCCATTTATCTGCTGAAGTCCCCAGTACATAAAATCCCCATAAGTAAAAGTAAGCCCTTAGCAAAAAACATTAATTAAGCTGAATTTTAAAAATTATCTGTATCAAGTTACCACCCTCTTTCCAAATATCTCTGTGAATTAGTGATTAATGACTACATTCATGATTACATTCACTGGTTGTAACAAATTTATTTTGGGACATCATTAAAAATAAATTTGAAGCTGAATTGAGTAGTGTTCCCTGATACTGAAATTGCTCAACTTCTCATGGAATATAAAAACCAAATTTACTTTTCATACATCCTTTTCCAGGGTATGGGGCTGAGGGGACTGATTGCAACTGTTACTTGGCTACTTCTGTAAAAGGTTTGTGATATCCAATAATAGTACTCTTAAAGAGTAATTAGCATCTTTAAAATAGAATTCATGAATATTACTCATCACAGCTTATGGAATCCAACCACAAGCACAGCTAAGGCACCAACGCCTGGTTGAGACCCAGAACTAGCCGGACCAGGCAGTCTGGTCGGCAGCCTCAGCAGTCCAACCAAGGAGTGAAATGGGACTCGCGGGCACCACATGAGTAAATGCTTCCCATGGCATCCCAAGCATAGCCATCTTGTTCAAGTGACCCCCAAACTCAATTGTTTTCATTCCCAAAAGTGCTCTTAAAGAAAAAAATGTCAGCCTTAGTTATTGTAATAAGTGTGCATCTAAGTCTTGATAGTGCCATGCCATATTGAAGCATACATCCCCTCTTCCTGTTTTTATATCATCTCTACCAGAGAGTTGAGCTTCACCCATATGTTGGCAGTGATTCCTGTCATTCAAAACTGATGCTGAACTCCCACTTTCCTCACAAATGAAGAAGGAAGTCCCTGCTCTCCAGGCAGCCTCTCCTACCTCCCCTGCTCTGTCAAATCCTGCCCTGCCCTTCCTTAGTCTCCAACGCGGGTCCCACCTGCGGCAGACTTACTACCCCCTCTTAGACGAGTCCTCCGTGCACTTCCCCACCGGCCTCCCATCTACCGCCTCACTTCCTCTGTGGACTTCAGGTCCGGCTGACATACCTGGGAGTGTTCCAGCAGCCTGTCCTCAGGAGGTCCTTGACCCTGCTGTTTTCCTTGCTGTGCCTGGTGTTTATGACCCTTGACAAGCATCATCTTGATTTCTCCTGTTGGTCACCAAATCCCTTCAGGAATGGAATGGGAAGGGGGATGGAATGGGAAGGATGCCTGTCCAAAACATGAATGCATATGGCACTGCTAGCAAGCTGTATGACCTAAGGAAAATCACGTAGTGTGTCGGAGCCTCCATATTTGCTGCTTGGTAAAGGAGAGCTTGTCATTCCAACTAACCAGGGTTGGAACAAGACAATCATGAAATAATAAAATGGAAGGAGCTCCATAAACCACAAAGAACTGTCCAGAAATAAACCAGTGTTTACATCCCTGCATTCACCTGGGCAGCTGTAAGCAACTGTATTATTTTTCCACCCACAGGACTCAATGTTCTCATCTCTTCTCTTGATAACCTACTGCAGGGAGGCATGTCCCAGTGACCCCAGTGTCAGTTTTATAGACAGTGTAGCTGGGTCCTCATCTTCTGTAGCTGTAGCTCTTAGCTTGCTAGGGGTCTGCTTCCCTGCATTCTTAAAATGCACCCAT
Organism: Lyroderma lyra; assembly: GCA_004026885.1. NCBI lineage: Eukaryota > Metazoa > Chordata > Mammalia > Chiroptera > Megadermatidae > Lyroderma > Lyroderma lyra. The sequence goes on from PVJL010001548.1 coordinate 167,097, forward strand.
GTCATGTCTTATTCTCTCTCAGTCCCTGGAGAAAAGCACCTAGTAAGGGCTTAATCCAAGCCATTCTTACCACCCTGTCATTTCATACACATGTGGAAGCAAGAAGATGGTGCTGAAAGGGTACAGTTTTGAGTTATGACGGGCCTGGGTTTGAGTTCTGCCAATGGCTCTTACTGACTGTGTGATCCTGGACAAGCCTTTTAACCTCTCTGAGCCTCAGTGTTCTCATCTATAACATGGACACAAAAATTCTTCACAGAGGCACTCAGTAGATAATAATCATTATGATGATGATTATATTAAAGGACTGCAGAGAGCTTGTTTAAGGGGCATCTAGTTTTACTGCTGCTTTTACTGGGGTTGTGACTACTTCCCAACAACATGTTAACCAAGTCCCAAGGCATCCTGGAGCCACTGTGCCATTCACAGGCTGAAGGCAGGAAAACTTTCATAGTCCCCCTAGATGATCTGCTTTTCTCTGGAGTCTAGAACATCCTCTAAGATAATCCCGTGTCTCATACCATGCTCCATATCTCCAGAAAATGGAAATAATACAAACTCTTGGATAAATTTCAAACTGAACCACTCACTGTTCCCCCAAGTCAGCCCTTCATATTGTTGCCCAAATCCTACTCATCTCCCAAGTCTCATGCTCTCTGCTTCCCATGGTGTTCAGAGTTCTTGGCTACCATATTACCTCTTTCTCTGCCCTGAGACGACCCGGAGGACAGAGACCCTCTCACTGGGGGAATTCAGAGTGGGGACTAAGGGAGAAGGGGCTATGGAGGATAGTATCAATGACCAATACGAAAAAAAGAAAAGAAAAGAAAAGAAAGATAAATTACTGGTCAGAGAAAATTTGAATCTGGGGGTCATGCACGTTGAGACAGGATTTTCATGAAGGAAAATGCAGTCTAGTGTAAGCAGCCAAACGAGAGAAGAGCTTTGAGGGAGTCTACCCCAGAAGGATGGAAAAGGTCCTCACAGGGCTTTCAGTGTTACAATATTCTACAAGGCCATGATTAAAACCCATAAATAATGAGAAGCTAGATGTGAATGTAGAACAAACATTAGTGTTCAATCAGTGCAGAAATGATCATCAATTAGGACAACTGGAGAGTCTCAGAACAGCAGAGATGTTCAAACTGTGCTGGAGGGCTCTCTTCCTCTGGGCCATTTCCAACTGTTTAACATTCCGTTTCCCTGCAGTGTCCCAGTATCGTAATTATCCTCTTATGGAGTTCCTCAGAGACAAAGCTGAGTCTGATTCCTGCCTGTCTTCTTGGTACCCAGCAGAGGGTCAGCCACAGAGTCCTCCATAACTGGGTGCTGGACCAGGGTCCTCACATCAAAGCGAGTCCTCCACACTCAGTCACAGAGCTTGGATTCTGAGGCCAGCATCGTTCCAAGGCAGCACAACCACCGTGCTGGCTGAGAGGCCTCGGTGAGTATCTGCTGACTGAGACCGGCCCCGCTCCTGGCTCCTCCGCCCTTCCTGTCTAAACCTGGCAGGAATGCCTCCTCAACCCTACCTGTGGGTTCAGCCTGGCCTGAGGTAAGGGGGAACACGAGGTCTTGGTATAAGTATAAACCGACATGGCAACTCAGCCAACTGAGACCTACTCTCCAGGAGACACGATCTCCAGGTTTTTTTACCGTCCCATCCACGCTGTAACAACAATGGATTTAGAGTGCTATCACCTTAAGAAATTATCTACTTTCATGTCTCCTTGTTCCAAATACAGACATAACTTTTGCATAGCAAAAAGCATAGAACAATAACAATTTTCATTTTATTTTATTGCTTCAGATTATAAAAAGTTGTTTCTATTTTGTTGTCTAGACCCTAGTGTTCTAGTGGCTACATAATCTTCCATCAGGTTGATATACCACAATTTACTTAACCAGCTCTCTGTTTTTAGATGCTTAGACACTTCCAAATTAATGCTAAACTGCCATGAACTCTTTTTTTTTTTCTGGATGTGGAATTATTTTCAAGGATAGATTTTTCAGAAATGAAATAAATGAATCAGAGAATCAGAGCATTTCAAAGGCTCTTCGTATATAGTGCCAAATTAAAGTCAGGTGGGTATTTTTAACTAATTTACATTGCTATGGGCAATGCACGAGGGCTGTCTGGACAGTATCCAGCCATGTAACTGGTCTCATTATAAGGACAGTGGCTGGATTTTTTCCAGACAGCTCTCGGATAAATATTCCAGTTTCACCATATCCCATATATTAGATATCATGATGATTTAACATTTTTGCTAATTTAAAATGTATAATGTATCTCATTAAAAAAAATTTTCTTTTTGTCCTTTAATCACTGGTGAGGTTGGAAGGTTTCCCTTATGTTTGTTACTAATCACCTTGCCTCTTGTATATTTCAAGAGCACCAGAATTCCTCTCCGGTCCAGCTTCCCAAAGTTTGGGTTCATGCATGCGTAAGGTGTTCTCCCTGGTTCTGGCTTAACAACTTCCCTGACATCCTTTGATTCTACATTTGTCTGCCATTTTGCTGAAGTCTATCACCTTGGGTAGGGATTCGTAATCATGGATTACGAGACTCATTGGCAGCTAGAAGTCTGGGTTCCAGTACAAACTCAGGTGTTTTTCTAAAACTCTGTGGCATCGATCAATGCCCTTTCCTCTGAGAGCCTCTCTTTTCCTGCCTGTAGAGAAGACTAACACCACTTATCTATCACTCCACAGTGTTAGGCTGGCACTTTAAGGCTTGTAAAGGCGGGGTCAGCCGATCTTTGCTGTAGAGGGCCAGACAGTGAATATTTTAGGTTTACAGGTCATATGGTCTCTGTCACAGCTACTCACCTTAGCCACTGACGCGTGAATGTAGCATTAACAATGATAATAAATGAATGAGCATGACTGTGGTCCAATAAAGCTTTCTCCAAATAAAAAGCTTTCTTAATGGATGGTGAAATTTAGTTTTATATCTAGATATAAATGTAATGTATATTATATATGTAATTAATATATATTATGTACAATAACATACATTATAATATACTTATATATAATATAATATATGTACTTACATTTTATTATATTATTACATATAATTCTATATAAATATTTAATTTTATTTTATATGATTTTTATATGATTTTCATGTTATCATAAAACACTGTTCTCTTTTGATTTTTTTCAATGAGTTAAAAATGTAAAATGTGAAACCATGCTTTGCTCATGGGCTGTACAAAAACAGGCAGCTGGCCCATGGTCCTTGTTTGCCAACCCCTGTTCTAAAGCCTCACCCAGCACACAGTCTCACAGAACAGTAAATAAGTAGATACACAGAACATAAATGGAGACAATAATATTGTCTCTAATTTTTTTTTTTTTTTTATGTGGATAGTTCCCTGGCTGGGAATCAAACCCAGGCCACAGCATTGACAGAGCCGAAGCCTAGCCCCTACACCACCAGGGAACTCCCTTGTCTCTAATTTTTAGTTGTGAATGCAAGGGTACAAAGAAGGTAGAGTGACATGCCCAAGGCCAAACAGCCAGGAGAGGTAGAACTGGGATTCGGATCAGACCTGCCTGACTTCTAACCATTGCAATGTCTGCTTGCAGCCAACTTCCTCCCCAGTCAGTGTTCCCAGCCCCAGGCCAGCTCCCTTTGACCAGAACCTTTCCCCAGACCTTCTCACCCCTCACCCTGTGATCAGGCCTCCATCCTCAGCCCAATCCACATCGCCCCACACAAGGCCAGGGACTGAGAAAAAGCAAACCTATCTCCTCGGACTCCTACAAAAAGGCCCGTGGTTCTCCAACCACAAAGCCACGTAAGTATTTGCAAAATCAAACGCCAGTGTTCCTTCCACACTCACGGAGGTATTTAGTGGTACACAGCGTTCAAATCTGCTTTTCCACAAACACTCTGCAAATACTCAAATTGCTGGGCATCTCCAATTATAAATCTCCTCCCTCGTGATGTCTGACCACAATCATATTTTTTAAAGTCTGTTTCTGAGGAGTTCTTTACTCTTGGAGGATAACAAACAACAACAATAACAAAAATCACCACTGTCAGAAACAGGAGCCTAAGGAGTCCAGTGAAAAACAAACACAATTGGGAAAACGATGACAAAAAACGTTCAAGAGTTGGTTCTGTCACAAATTCCCTGAGCTTTAGTTTCTTAGCTGAAAATGATGATAATTAGTTTCCAAAGAGAAAATAAATGCAAATTGTTGACACTAAACAAATACTAGCTAACCATGTTATTAGCAGGCTGTACTATTCCGAACAAACGCTCTGACCTGAATCACGACTTTCTCAGCTCTATTCAAACTGTGATGTTCGTCACCTTCTACAGAAACTCTAAGGCGATGTTTCCAGATTTTTCTTCCCCAAGTCTTACTTTCTTTCCTGCATGAATGGGAAACTGACTTCATTATGAATTCTCTTGGCACAGGGGGCTTGTGGGGGCTGGCAGCACGAGCAAGGAAGCAAGCCCCTTCTTCCCCAGCCGTGTCACTAACAGCCCCTACATGGCACCAAGGCTGCTGCCTAAACTGAGCACATCACAGCGCCTCCCCTGGCATCAGCTCCCAGCCGCCGGGCTCTGAAAAGCTAGGCATGTCAGAGGCACACCGCACCCTGCCTTGCTGGGAAATCAATCTCCTAGACAATCCTTTCCTTAGGTTCTCATCGGTGCCTCTTCAGAGCTAAAAAAAAAAATAATAAAACAATAAAAAAAAAGACCCTGTTTTACCTGGTCCAATCTATTTATTTGACTTGTAAGGAAACTGAGGCTCGGCCAGTAAAAATGACTTGCCCAGAGTTACGTAAGTCCTGGTCTTAGCATCAGGAGACTTTAGTGGACTGTCCTCTTCTACAAGCAAGTGGCTATGAGACCTGGATCAAATTATCATCGTTGAAAGATGATTAATTCTATCACCAAGGAAAACTACCATTTCAATAATGCTTTAGGGTTAATCAACTGTATTGGCAATCTAATCCTTACAATAAACATGAAAACAGGGTCGGCACTGTAGGATGCATTGTGTCTAAGACGACAGAGGAGCTCAGAGAAACTGATTCGCAAAGTTATGCACCTGGTTATGTACCACCTGGTTCTAAATATCATACTTCTCCACCAACACATGCCACTCAGATTCCTCAGTAATGAAATAGGATTAGAACTTGTTTGCAACACATATAGGATATATATGCGAAAGTATACTTAAACTAAAAATTGCTTGACCGTTGGTTCCCAATATTTTGAGAATGAGGACCTCATAAGTCATCTATTACTGAAGAATAAACCACCCCAAACTTAGCAGCTTATAACACACACATTTATATTTTCATAGAATTTCAGAGGACTATGGGAGCAGCTTAGCTTGGGACACCCTGGTTCAGAGTCTCTCTCACGGAGTTGCAATGGAGCTAGCTGTCTGCCAGGGCTACAGTCATCACAAGGTTTGGCTGGGGCTGGGATCCTCTTCCAGGCTCTCTGGTATTTAGTGGCAGGCCTCAGTTCCCCCCTAGCAATTGGCTGGAGGCCTCCATATCTCCCCATGGGGGCCTCACTATAGGCTGCCTCAGTGTCCTCATGGTGTGGCAGCTGGCTTCCCTCACACTGAGTGATACAAGAGATAGAGTATATCCAAGATGGAAGCCACAGTCTTTTTACAGCCTAATTGTAAGAGTGACATACCATCACTTCTATAGTACTTTATTCATTAGAAGCATGTGGCTAAGTCCATCCCACACTCAAGGGAAGAGGATCACACACAGACATGAACACCACAAGGTGAGGATGATGAAGGTCACTTTGGAGACTGGCTACCCCAGCATCCCTTTACAATTCCTACATCATTGCTGACTCCCATAAGATCAAGATCATGATTTTTGTATCATTTGTTGTATTGAGAAAATAGTAGATTAAATAATGTAACATTGCCCAGATCTGACTATTTGTAACTCACAAAAATGGTTATATCATATGGTACAACCTAATGTATAACCCCTGTCAGTTCTCAGATAGTCACTAACACTTGCTGATTAAGTTGTATTTTACTGTAACATTCTTTCAGTGAACACACAAAAAGTCATTGCTGCCAAGAGTTACGTTCGGGGAGCTGCTATCCCACATGAGCAGCTGCTGTGGGCAGAAACTGCTCTGCCTGCTGGAGGTACGTGGTGGACGACACAGGCACGTTCTCTGCTCTCATGGACTTCACAGTCTTATGCTTCTCAGACTTGGCTTTTTAGAAATGTAAACCCTTAAGACTCACCCTAGACTGACTAAATCAGAACCCATGAGATCAAGGCCAAGAATTTCTATTTCCCAATGCCCCTCAGGTGACTCTGATGTAGCTGAGTCCCTCCCCCAGCATGTGGGCACGACTGATACACATTCCACCACTCCACTGCTTCACCTCCCGTCTCCTCCACAACCTACAGCAATGGTTCCCACCGCACCAAGTCACAGAAACTGGTCATGCTAACATTACCTCCTGACAGCTAGGGGCATGGATTAGTCCACATTTGATCTCACTTTCTCCCTTTGTAGCCTGATACTGCTGGCCTCACTCGAATTCTTGAAGTCCTTCTCCCTGGGCTTTTTGACAAGGTCCTCTCTGGGTCCTGCCTTTGCTCTGGTTGCTCCCTCGCGGGTACCCACTGTCGAGCCTCGTCTTTTCCTCTGGATAAATGGTGGTGGTGCCCAGCAGTCTAACGTCCTGGGGCAGGAAGCGAGCCAGTCTTTTCTTTTAGACAAGCCACCAAATGAAAGAGGGCTCCTTTAAAGATGAGTGCTAATTAATATTTTTGTGTTTTAAATTCTGAGCCTTAGAGGGAAGAGGGGATGAAAGTTATTAATATATATTGAAGGCTGAAGGGAAGAAGATAAAGATTCCATTAATGTGACATTCTTTACATATGTCTGTGTCTGCCTATGTATGTGTGTGTGTGTGTGTGTGTGTGTGTGTATATAAAATATATGAAGACTGTATATATAAAATGGAGATAAGAGTACCTGCCCCACACGATTATTATGAAAAGTAAATGAACTAATTAAACAAAGCACTAAAATGTACCTGCTGCACTAATGTTAGTACCCTTCCACTCTCTCCAAAATCCTGCTTCCTTAAGCAAATGCAAAACATTTCCATTTGAGTCAGACCCAACTGTTAAGCCTAACCTTAAGCCAGAGGGTGGGTAACTGCGTTCTTGACATTGTACACATAATTTTGTATAAATATGCATATGGTTTTTTCCCTGAGGATAAAAGCCATAACTTTCCTGAGATCCTCAAAGGAATCCTGGTCTCTAAAACTGTCCAGAATGCCTGGGTATCATCTGCTACTCAACATTCCAACAACCATTACGATTTGCACTGGTTCTTAAACCATTTCTTTGCCATCAAGATAAGCACCTGTGACTCAAAGATGCTCCTTTTAAAGGAGGTTAGTGGAGTCTTCACTCATTCATTCATTCATTCATTCATGCATGCATGCATTCATTCATTTGTGTAATAAGCAATTATTTGTACTGACTCTTTATCTTCCCCAGTGCATAAATGTACAGAGATTCTAGCATGCTAATGCTCTATCCAGCTATCTGTAAGGGCCAAGATGCCGTTAGCCTTTGTGACTCTAGGATAAGATGAATTCTTCTTGAACGTGGTCAACAAGTTTGAGCCAAGTGGTAAACATTAGTTACATCGACTTTAGATAGCAGCTGAGTTTGTGGTGAGGGTGCCAGGGACTATATGAGAAAGCGAGGCGGCCTTAATCTCTGTAGCATGTGGGAGGAAACAAAGATCACCCTGAATGATGGTTGGCTTGATATGCCTGAAGAGGATTAAGTCTGGCTGCCACCGAAATGGCTGGGGAACTAAAGTGAAGAGAGTTCGACGAGGTATGGCCTTCCAAGTTTAAATTTGTAATCTCCGAGGACCAGAGTGACTTTGTAAGGAATTCAAGAAGAACGCAATTCACTCAATATATAATAGGATCCTGAAATCCTAAGAATGTTTTCCTGAGGCCAGAAAATGGAAAGAAGTATACTGATGCCCACTGTGGGGTGACTAAAGTCTCAGGCAGACTGTGCAAGTGCTACTCTGATAACCCAGTGCTACAAAGGTATTACGGGATTGATGACATTTGCAGGTGTTGACACCTATCCAAACTCATCCTCTAACAGGAGAGCTTAATAGATAGAAGCAAATGGCTAAGCATATCCATGCATTCACCCAAACGAGCAGACGGGCAAAGTCAAGCCCAGAAATAAATGGAGTTTAATTTCAGGAGTTTAATTTTAAATACCATCACTGGATTTTTGAGGTGATTCTCTAACCTGTTTCCAGCCCTCACCCACTGTTTTTCTTCCTTTAAGGATCTGTGTTTTGATAATAAGCTCTAGTTGCATTTGCAGAATATAAAAAGTGAACTTCCAGATGGACTTCTCAAAGTGCAATGCAAACATGAGGGAAACAAGAAATCCAAAAGTCAAAGGCAAGTGGGAGGTTTTCTTCTCCCCCCAATCTCTGGGGAGTCCAATTCATTCAACATGCTCACATTCTGGTTTCATTTCCATTTTCTATAATAAGAGATGAAGATGTAATATGTCAATGTTGATGTATCAGAGAGATGATGAATTCCAGGCTAAAACACGGCGACATCTGCTTGGAAACGAGATGGAAGAAATTAAGATGCTTACCATGATTATTTTCCTCCCAAGCAAATTTATAGTATCTTTGGTCTCAAGGGCAGAAATTCCAGACAGATTAGCTTTTCATCTCCTAGGTAACTCTCTGAACTGCATAGCTATAGAAATTCATTGCTTTAACACTGGGTGTCCTTATTAGGGAAATATCTTAAATTCTGTGCCAACAAAGAAACTCATTGACTACTAAGTAATAGTCATGAAAATATTTATGACATGGACGACAAACAGGTGTTTCAAATGGAACAAAAACTGGGATTATTCGCCACTTGGACTAACTGGAAAAAAATTATTTACACCTAGCACAATACATGCTATGCTTTGAGTAAATATTTTGGTTATATATCCTCATATTCTAGGCATGGTAAATGTGCTTAAGCACCAGAGGGAATTGGCAAATGTAAATAGAGCTACATAAATAATAGGTGCTAGAGCTATAGACTTGTCTATTATATACTCATTCTTAAATTATTCAACAGAGATGTGTCAGTCCCTACCGCATGGCCTGTGTTCAACATTGGAGATGCAAAGATAAATACAACATGGCCCTGCCTAGTTCAAAATTTGCTTTATTTGTTCTTTATAAACACCTTAGGAAACTGTGTGGGCATAAGTATGTCCCTCTCACAAATGAGGAAGCTGAGGCTGAGCAAGGTCACACCCCAGAAAGTGTCAAAGTCAAGACGGGCCCTCCAAACTTCTTCCTTCAAGTTCAGGGCTCTGCCCACGCCCTCATACACAGGCATGATTGAGATTACGCCCGAAGGGGATCTGGATGACCCAAGGGCAACCACTCAAGTGTCTGAAGACACCAAAGCGAGCTTTTGACCCAGTGCTAACATAAGCCATTCCATGTTTACTTTCCATCCATGGGTTTAGCACCACAGAGACACAGCTGTGGTCTCAGTCGGGACTAAGTGATACTTTTCAGGAATTACTGAAATGCTCATTGAAAAACTATTCTAATTGTGCTCTGAAATGATCCAATGGGGGAAAGGGTTGGGGCCTTTTTGAAGCAGCTTTAGCTTCTCCCTGAACGTTAGCAATAGGAGTTGTAAAATGTTTCCAAAAATATTGTTTGGCATGAAAACCTCTTTCAATGCAAATGAGCCATTGATAAAAAGAGAGACAGGAGTTGGGGGTGAAGCTCATTAGCCATTTGGTTGCCAAGGAAGCAAAGCTGCCTGCGAAGACAGGATTGGAGAGGCATGACCAGGGGTGGGGCTGCGGAGGCTGGGCACATGGGCTATGTGCAGCCTATAAGGGACAAAGGACATTTTGCCCTCATCTTAGGTACCACTGATTTACTTTTTTTGTATTGGCATAATTAATATGTGACTACTCTAAAATAACCATGACAAAGTGGAAACAACACAATAAAATGAAAATGATTTTAGGGTCAGAAAACCCAGGTTTGAGAACTCCTTTACCTGTTAGTTATATGACCTTGGGCAAGTCAGTGAACTTTCCTAAATTTCCATTTCCTCATCTCTAAAATGAAAATAATTCCTTCCTCATAGTACAAATACGATCATGAGTTTGAAAAGAGCTTATTATATAGTAAAACATTATATGAATTTAGGTTTTCCTTTTCTATTTACAAAATTTCAAATTCATAGAAAGAAAGAACACCTGTCTATCTATATTCAGATACTATTCATCACTAATTCAATGTCACTTTTAAGCTGCCCAAGCCTGGGTCACTCTCACTCTGCATCTTTCCTAAGCATGCCTTCTGTGGGTGCTCCTCAAGGTTTCAGTCTTTGATCACAGACCTGGGAGGTTTGATGCACCCCTGAGCAAGGCCTGTATTAGTCTTCCAAGCATGCTTACACACAAAAGGCCACACAGCAGCTAATTCAGATGGCTGACAGCCATCTCGAGCTTGACTCTTGATTTCTAATCTCTCCAGACTGTTCCTGAACCAGTCCCTCTCATTTCAGTAAATAGCAACACCATTTGCCCAGTTACTCCCATTCATTTCCCATCAATATCTAATCTAATCCATTCCCCAGAACTCACACTTCTGTTTTCAAAATATATCACGCATACCATCACTTCTTACTTCTTCCACCACTGCCCCTCTACTCCAACCCACAAACTCCCTTTTTCTGGAATACTGCCGTAGAGTCCTCATTGAACTTCCTTTTCCTACCCTGACCCCTTTGCAGCCTATTCTCCCTATAGCACTCAGAGCGGCCCTTTAAAGGTATGCGTTAGGTTAATCACAAAGACCTTCAATAGTTTCCTGTCTCATTCAGAATAAAGACCAGTCTTTGTCATGGCCTACGAGGCCCCAGCCGAGCTGGGCTGGTTCCCACGACTTCTCAACTTCATTGCCTGCCATCTCTACTCTACTCCAGCCACTCTGGTGCTCTCACCCACCAATTACCCTCCTTCAAGGAACCTGTGCTTGTCATTCTGGATTATTCTCACCCCAAATAGTCACATGCTTCATTTTTTCACTTTATCCGAGATTCTGTACAAACATCACTTTCTCAGAGGGCCTTTCCTGATCTCCACTGTAGCTAATTTTTCTTCTTAGCATTGATTTATATTTTATATCATATCATATTACATTATATTGATACTATTTATATTATATTATGCCACACCATATTATATTATATTATATTGAATTGCATTATATTATGTTACAGTCATACCTTGATACTCAACTGCTTTGAAACTTGAATTTGGTACTCGATGCATTTTGATGCAACATTTTGGACCAGTACTTGTTCTTTGTTTGGTACTCATCACACCTCCCAGAACCGAGTACCAAGGTACCACTGTAATATTATATCAAATTATACCATATTTTATATTCTTCTGTAGTGTCTATCTCTCCACTGAAATATAAGCCCCACCAGGGGGGAGGTATTTGGTCTTTTTTATTTATTTCCACATCTCCAGCATTTAAATTGGTGCATTGTATATTCTTTAAGAAACTGTGTGACGCATCCCTGAGCCCACCAGATCAGAGCTACCTTTCAGTTGGGAGCATGCTTAACCCACTTTGGTCAATGGTAGAATTAAGGGTTTAGAGAGGACCATGTATCAACCTAAACGTGTTCTGTCTGGAGCTGAGGAATATGAAGGTGACAGAAGCACACAAAGATCCCAGCGGGCTCCAGCACAGCCAGGACAGAGCGGCCTTGACCTCCAGTGCTCATGGAGCCCTCCTCAGAAAAAAACAAAGGGGTCCTGAGTTTAGGGGTACATTCCCCAAGCCCAATTCTCTTGGTTCTGATGTCACCAAGGTGCTCCATGATCAAATATGGTCTCCCAATTGGCATAAGCCCAAGAGGGAAGACCCTGCCCTAAGTAAATGAGCAGACTAAGGAGAAACTTTGACTTCCCTCTCTTCTTTTGCAGACATAGTTTTAATCTATCATTTGTACTCCAGGCTAGGCCTTGTGCTAAATAAGGTGGATATGTTTGTTATATCATTTATATTAAGAGATGAGATATCATCCATAGTTTACAGGTGAGAATACTGAAACTCACAGGAGTTAAATAACTTGCCTGAAGTTATGCAGATAGAAAATAGAAAAATTGAGATTGGAACTAAAGGGACATGCCACCCCCAAATGTGCCCCTTGGGCACATTGATTATTTTGGGCTGAAGGCAGATGCAGGAAGGGCTCTCTGATCTCCACCTGGTTGTAAAATTTCCCTTGAGAAAGGTGACCTCCCTGCCAGGAAGAGGAGAGCATTCTTATCACCGGGGGAGAGTTGACACCCAAATGGATTTGTACTTACAAGTTTATTAAGACCATCCTTGTTGTCCATTCATTTCCCCCATGTATCTCCCACAACTTACTGCCCCTAGAGGCTTAAACGCCTTTTTCTTTGTCTTACTACTTTCTTACAAGTCTATTATTCTTTCTTAAAAAGGGTGTATAAGCTCTCCATCCTAAGTGCTTCCTAGGGTCTTCATTCTTCTTAGGAAGGCTCCTATGTACATGTAAAAATATTAAATAAAATCTCTATGCTTGTCTCCTGTTAACCTGTTCTGTTGGTTTAATTCTCAGGTCCAACCATGGAACCTAAGAGGAGAAAGGAAAAGTTTGTCCTCTTCTGTAGAACCATACTCTAAGCAATGCTACCTCCCTGATGCATTTCAACTCAATTGAAGGTTCCTGCGGTATCCCCCAGACGTGGGTGAGCTGGGCCTCTGAGGTAGATCCTGCAGTGTGAATGGATACTGATATTTCTGGAGCTGATAAGCAAAGACATTGAGCCCTGACCACAGTGATCACTCCAGGGACCTGTGGTAGCTGCTGCCTCTGATACCAGGAGGCCATGAGAGGTGCAGCCTTTTCTTCAGCCCTGGGAGGGTCTCTCATAAGGACACTCTAGTGCATTGACCCAGCCTGAGCTGGTATCATGGGATTTGCCCACAGAAAGGTGAATTTTAGCTTGGTTAATAATTGTGAAACTCTTTAGATTTCAGTTCCTCGGGACTGCCTCTTTCTCTAATTCTCTTGAAATCTCTCAGCTGTGAAAGTTGGTCACCAGGAAAGTGTTTGTAAATATCCTTCGAGGGGGCTGTCCTCAGGGAGACGATGTCCTGACCTCAGAGGCGTACCGGGCCCTCCAAAATTGGCAGAAGAGATGGGCCAATGTTTGTCCTTACATCTGAGGAAGCACACAATTGCAAGCAGGCACCACTCAGCCTTAATAAAGATATTTCTCTCCTGTCTTGTGAGAGATTGGGCCCCTTCTCCCAAATCCTAGCGCACTCCAAAGTCAATTGTCTTTACCAAAGATTGACCAAGTGAAAACCCTCAAAAAGACATTCAGATCTTATACAAATATCAGTTCTGTGGTCCCCCAAATTCTCTCACTATGCTCTACACAGGCACTACCAGTAACTTCAGTTATTTTTCTCTCTAGAGCATGCTGAGAGAGAAAGCTATTTCACTGAAGATTGTTTCTTTGACATTCACACGCCAACAAGGATAGTCTCTTATGGGCCTAATTTGACTTCTTTATGTGCCAAAAGGAAACTTTCTATCTGAAGGGCAGGCATGCAGATATCTGAAGAGGCCTTTAGGAGGCACTTTATAATTTCCTTGAATTTCCTCGAATGTGTGGAGAATAATGTGTATTGATTAACTGTCTCTTTCAAAATGCTTAAAGTTCTCCTATCCTTTCATTTTTTTAAAGAGAATTTACACCGAAGAAAAACAAGTATATACCGACTTGCCCATGTTTTCAACTAAAAGGAGGGTGGTCTAAAATCCCATGAAATGCAAGGGACAGTGGAAGCCAAGTGGCTATTTCTGATACACTTGGACTTGGGGTCATGGAAATCAGAGAGGTGATAGCGGCTCGTCGAGACTGTGTCGTGATTTGAATCTGGCACTGCGAGGGCCAGCATGACTGCACAGCAAAGCTAGGGTTGAGATCAGGGAAACATGACCTTTAGGTGTTCAGTATAAAGGGAAGTGGAGATCTGACCATACCACAGACCTGGTCTGTGTCATTTAAGATACAAACCAGGGGACACTCCTAATTCTAACACAAATTCTGCTTCCAAACAATGACTAGGCACAAAAACCATAACAAAACTTAAAGCTATGGGCAATGATATCACTTAATAGCAAAACTAGCACATCTGAAGGGTTTTTTTTGTTTCTTTTTTTAACTACAGTGCCCTATAGGCAGGGCTTCTGAACCTTTTTTCTCGCAGTCGAGGCCTTATGTGGTGACACCAGGGGATCGACATTTGGCATACCGAGGACCCACTGGTGGCACACTGATAAGCCATGGCCCACAGGTTGAAGCTTTGCTAGTGGAAAGAGCACTGGGTTTAGAGACAGAAGACCTGAGCTGCCTTCCTTGTTGTTGCTACTAGCTGCATGACTTTGCACAAATTACCTCATTTCCCCGAGTCCTGTTGCTGCTATACCTATACAATGCAAAAACCCGGAAAATTCAAAAAGATTAATCTATGAAGTCGGTATTATCATCCCCGTATTACAGGTAAGGAAACTGTGGCCGTGGAGTTAAGAAGGAAAAGAACAAAGTCAGAATTTTCAGGTGTGTTTCTCCTGTCTATCTAGACCAGCGGCTCTCAACCTGTGGGTCGCAACCCCTCTGGGGGTGGAATGACCCTTTCACAGGGGTCACCTAAGACCATCGGAAAACACATATCAGATATTTACATGACGATTCATAACAGTAGCAACATGACAGTTATGAAGTAGCAACGAAAATAATGTTATGGGGGTCACCACACCATGAGGAACTGTATTAAAGGGTCGTGGCATTAGGAGGGTTGAGAACCTAGACCATGATCCCCTAGGATGGCCTTGAGCGAGAAGGAAAAGGAGGGGTGGGGTGGACCTCACAGCTGTGAGAAGCCCCAGTAGGGGTGCAGCAGGGAGGGGGAAGAACGGCAGTGGAGCTGCTGCCGACTCCCACCCAGCACACAGCCCACTCACGCCCCCGCCTCTCAGGGATGCCCCCTTGGCCCCTCGGGCGAGGGAAAGGCCGGCTCCTAAGTCTCTGAGGACCCTGCAAGCTGATGTGCCTCCCAAGCGCAAACAGATGATTTTGGAGCCTTCGCCTTTACGTTCAATGCCTTACATTCAATGCACGGTGTGCTAATTGATTAATTAATGAACCTACCATGCATGAAAAGTGACACATTAAACTTCCTCCACTGGGTGCAGTTTCAAGTTGGAGGAGGCAAAAAATAACAGCTCCTGAAACCGTTTGCTCTTTTTTTCAAGGTGCCCTTTGAGGAAGTTACAACAAAGGAAGTAAAACAAGACCTTTGTTTTTGTCTTTTTCCCAGCTCTCCCATAACCCTGTGGGCCCCCGCTCCTGTCTTCTGACAGGTCTCAGCTGCAGCCTCACCTCCTCAGAGAAGCTTTGGCCTGGCTCCCCCAGTGTCAGGGAACCTCTCCACCCTGCCCACCCAAAGCATCTGGAACCTTCCCTTGGCAGCATATCTCACACTTGTGCTTGTTCCATTAAACTTTGGTCCTTATTGCTAAGTGCACGTCTTCCTAGAGTCTCTGAGCTCCACAGGGACAGTAACTGTGTCTGTTTTGTTCACTGCTGAGCCCAGGGCAGTGTCTGGTACATGGGAGGTGTGGGTGATGCATAAATATGTGTCGGCCAAACCACACCCTGTTCAGTAGTTTCTCCTTCCTCCCCAGGTCTGAGTCACCCACCACCAAGTGCTACTCATGGAGCACGCACAGCGAGTTGGGTGATGCGGAGCCCAGACTTGTTTGCACTCCTAGGGTGAGCCGGCACTGAGCCACGAGGCGGATGCTGCAAACGATGGTGGCGTTTGCAGTCAGGACACCCCGCTGAGAAGCCCAGTTAGGAATACAAACACCTAGTGCACCTACCTTCACTTGTTCTGAAGACCACATGTGAGAAGAAGATGAGAGAAGTTTGTATATCACGCAGCACCTTACTACGCGTGTCCGAGGTTTGTACGTGATAGGAGAGGCAGGTGACCTATCGCAGAGGTCTTTCGTGGCTCTCCGTGTCCCTTCTTCCTCTCCCAGCTGCTCACAGGCACATGGCCTCAGAGCTCCGACGACCTCACCGCTCCTTTCACGTATGGGGAGACTGTGATGCAGACAGAGGAAGGGAGCCGGCCAGCATCACAGATGGAGTCAGGCAGAGCCAGGACTAGGGCCTGGGGACCTGGTGTCCTTTCCCCCCACCCACCTTGTGCTGCCTCCCTCCTCCTCTGTCTCCTGGAGTCAATTTCCATGCCCCTAGATGGCTCCTTCTGCCCCTGTGAAACCACTCCCTACCCTTACTGTACAGACGACTGATGAGAGACAGGGCCAGCTCGAGGGTTGGTTCTTTGCTAAGTTAGTTGCATCGGTAGTTGCTAGAGGCCCAGACATATTTATGGGTAGGCCAGCCTGACCCGGAATACTTCTCCAGCTTTCAATTAATTGGTTATTTTAATGAGGCACCCTATCAGCCCCTCCTCTTACTTTCTACAAAAATAAACACATCTTTTCCAAATAGAAGAAACACGTGAGAGGAAGGAACCCGAGCTCAAACTTGAGTTTACCATACCATATTTCACCAGGTATAATGGGCTCCCACGTGTAATGTGCACCCACGTTTTTGGCCAAAACTTTGAGGGAAAAAAATCTTTTGTTTTAATGTTTTAATTCAAATGTTTACTTGTTTCTATTTAAGTACTTGTTTTCTATATTATAAAGAAATTTTAGCATTTGTTTTTTAACATATGATGGTACAAAAATTTTATGTAACAAATAATTACAGAACACAAGAACAAATACAAGGTGTAATAAATTTTATGTATAAATTTTTATATAAAAAAACTGATTCTTGTACTCCAGGGTATTGTTTTGCATATGGATATCATAATTAATTTCTACAGTTACACACTTAACTCATCAGCATAAAAAGAAGAATTAAAAACATTTTTATAGATACAGAATTAGTACTACCCATGTATAATGTGCATCCTTATTTTTCCCTCACAAATTTGGGCAAAAAAGTGAACATTATACATGGCAAAATACAGTAAATGAGGTTGATTTCCGGTGTACGTCTTGTTAGGTTTGTGGTATTGGACAACTTAGGCCCCAATGCCTGGCACACACTAAGCTATCAATAGATATTAAATAAATAAATAAATAACACATCTCTCTGGGAGCGTAATGACTATATTATTCTCTGATTAGCTACTAGAAACATTAAAGGTAGAGTCCCAAAATAGTGGTTGGCACAAAATAGGCATGCAATAAATGATAGATATTATTACAAATACCATGAAAGATCTTCATAGACCTAATCTAATTGTCTTCTTTAGCCACTGAGAACACTGGGAACCATTTAAGAGGAAGGGTCCTTTACCCAGGTTTGTTTCATTGTGTTTTGTTTGTTTGTTTTTTAAATTAAATTATTGTATAATAGCCTTCCATTTTCTTAACTTCTGGTGTCTAAACCATTTTTGTGTAAATGCCTTCACTACTTCCAAAGATCACTACTGCTCTTCAAACCATCACTTACAACAAGAATTGGGATGTACCTCACTCAGCAATGTTAGTGACAGATGCAGCTCTTTAGAACAATCTGTGGAACATCAAATCTGAGATGATGACCTTGAGACTCTACAAGTCTGAATCACTCTATATACTGAAGGTAATTTCCTGGGGTTACCTCACTCTGTGCTGATTTTCAAGTGTTTTCTCTAAAATTAGGCTTCAAAGTTCCCGAATTGTCATGACCTCAATGACCTACTAGCCACCCATGGTGCCCTGTGGCTCTCAGTTACTCACTGACAGCTCCTACAGAGTATGGTCAGAGAGAGGTGCACAGACTCCTACGAGGGCTGCTAACCATGAAAATGCCAAGACCTGAGAGTCTTCCTTTCCCCAGATTTCCCAGTGACGCTATGCCCACCTATGTTGAGAAGCATTGTCATTCAAGGAACCTTATGGTGGTTCATTCATCCCAGTATTCCACATCTTACTGAGCAGGTCCTCCCTGCAGGCCCTGTTTGGCACTATAAAGTTGAAGAAGACATTGTTCTTATCCTCAAGAAGCTAAGAATCTGCTGGAAGATAGACAAACAGCAGATGATGTAGTATAATGTAATCATT
This sequence comes from Lyroderma lyra, assembly GCA_004026885.1. Classification (NCBI taxonomy): domain Eukaryota; kingdom Metazoa; phylum Chordata; class Mammalia; order Chiroptera; family Megadermatidae; genus Lyroderma; species Lyroderma lyra. Next base: position 185,424 of record PVJL010001548.1, read on the forward strand.
CATTCCTTCATTTCATTTCATTTACTCATTCAACAAATAATGATCAAGAGCCCACCATATTCTAGGCATAGATTCACATACAGACAGGCTATGCAATGTAGTTGTTAAAACGTGAGCATGGCACCAGGGCTGCCTGGGTTTGCATCCTTGCTCATTTTATTCACTTATGAATGATCTCAGGCAAGTGGCTTAACCTGTGTATGCCTCGGTTTCCTCATCTATAAAATTAAATTATTAATGGGACTTCTCCCACCGGGTGATTATGATTATTATTCTCCCCACTTCCAAACGTATGTGTTGAAAAATTTATAAGTAAACATTTAAAAAATATATATCTGAAAGAAATCACAGGCAGAGGTTTAAGCAGAAGCTGGTACATTAGAAGTTTCAAATATTTCCAATTCTCTAAATAATGATGGTGGTGATGATGATGGTTCTGGGGATTGTGATGACAATGAAGATGATGGCTGGATGAAGAGAAATCTCAAGAAGAATTGCAGGGTACCTTCTTTCTGGATCAACTCCTTGGGAAGTCATTCTATCCCCTACTTTTTCTGTGCTACCCACATATTTACTAATACCAAATAGTTTGCGAGCTTCGTGAAGGTGGAGCTAATTAGCTTATCTCTATCTCAACTGTTTAGGTTCATCACATGATCATAAATCAAACTAGGCTTAGAAATTTCCTTGAGTCACTTTCTTCTGGTCCTGGAACATCCCTATACAAAGTTATAGGCTTCCAGACTCTAACGTTAGGACAGACATAACATCTCAACCAGTTCAAACTCCCACCCCGTGTTTCAATTCATTGCTCACCACAGCCACCAAGGTCACCCAGCCTACTGATCATTTCTAAGGAAAGGATACAAACTTCCATGGGTCTGTTAGAAGAGATTCATGTTGAGACTCCTGCTATAACCTGTTCTAGCTCTAGCTGCCTGGAATACCAATCTGTAGGGGATGATAAAACATTACTGGAATAAATAGGAATATGGTGCCAGCTAGCTCAGGGTCCCTTTAAATAACTGGCGAAATATAAATGGGACCTGCTGAAACAAACATAGACAGCACATTGGAATAGAAATTTAAAAATATATTTAGCGGGCACTAACCAATCCAAGGTGAGTATTTTAGTTCCTTTCATATGCAAAGTGTAGAGTACAACTCCTAGACGCACCTCCAACTCTCAGACCAGTGAGCTAATATTTTAAAATGAAATAGTACATACTGTAGTATTATTCATTAGGAATAACTGAGTTGTTTTATTATTTAAATTTTAAACCCTTTAATATACCTCCCCAAAAGCTATCTGATTCTTTTTTTAAAAAAATCACAGTTTTTAGATAATTCTAAATAAAGTGTTATGATACATTGAATAGACATAATAAATCTTTTATTTTTTAACATAAAGAAAGAGGCACACCATTTTTATTACTAGAAAAGCAGTTTCTCTCCAAACTTACTAAAATATTAAACAAATGTTTCAGGACTCTCCTTTGCAAGGTAACCACCTGAGTCAGTGTAGCCCTGGTTCTGACACTGCAAACATCTCTCCATCACCTACCTGCCTCTGGTCCTCCAAACACCCCTGATCCTGCCTGTACAGCCTCTGAAAGCCAAGTTTACTTCTAGGCAATCAGGAATTTCTGGAGGAAAGGTGACTCCTGGGAAACTTGAATTCCCCTTCACACTGTCAGAGGCAGCGTGGTACATAGATTGAGTCCCCAGGGTTAAACTACCTGGGTTTGCTTCCTGGCTCTACAATGACTGTGTGACCACTCAATAACCATTTGACCCTGGGCAAGTTATTCAACTTTTCTGAGTCTGTTACCTCATTTATACAACAGGGATGATGGTAATAAAAACCTTACTTACAGTGCAGTTGGGAGCGGAAATGAGTGAACACATGGAGAGTATGGAGAACAGTGAGTGGCACTAGCTATCATTATTGTTGTCGGTATACCCTCTCTAATTCTAGATGACTCCTTCCTTCCTCTCCACGCTGGCTCAAGCTCCTGCCACCAGGCATGCAAATTGCTGCCAAGATTTGGGGCTTGGAATCAAATAGTTAACAATTTCACGAAGGCAATGAACATTAAAGCTGGACCATAAACATTTCTTCCTTCCTGTTTGAGTTCTTATTAGAAAATTAGGAAAGGAAGAAATTAAGCAACTGACTAACACCCAATCAGAACTTGCAGTTCTTTAGGCCCATCAGGGCCCTCTCAACTTCCTTCTATATATTCTCCAACTGGTCTATTTAGTTTAGCACACGATCTATCTCTCTCTCTCCCACTTTCTCTTCTGTGCAACATCTTCCCAACCTTGTTGTTATTCCTCTTATCCTTCAAAGCTGTTCTCTTAATTTTATCTTTTCTGAGCCCAAAGGCATGCCATGTACCAGCTGTAGCAGTACCAGGACCCAGCGGAGCCGTATGACCATCTAAATCTTCCTTGAACTCTCTATTCCTAAGAATATGATTAACTCTGAAGAAACCACATATAAGGCAAGCACGCCTAAGCATTCCTATCACTGCTTGATTCAAACAGAATTTTGCTCAAATAAACTCTTAAAAATTAAAAAAAAAAAGAAAAGAAAAGAAACCACACATAAGACTTCAGTTAGGCAAAAACAAAATTAAACAGCCATAGGACCCAAATTGCTTTTTATTTGCTCCGTTTCTGTCAGTGTCACCCATAAATCTTAATTACGCTGAAAGAAGAATTACGGGCTGTCAAGAGCACAGACTCTAAAACTGACGGGGTTGCTGCAGGTTATGAATGTCGTTCAGTGAACAGGGACAACCAGCTGAGGGGTCAGTGTGGCCTGAAATCCAGCCTCTCACTCAGACAGACAGGTAGGTACCCTTGGTACTGGGTGAAAGTGCTCAGAAGAGGCGTCTTTCTATTTCATACAATGACACTGTGTGTGTTAGTACTGGTTACATGGGGGGAGGGGGGATTAAATAAGTAACTATATTGTGGATAATGGGTTCCAGATGTCTCATTGTCTGAGAAAAAAGTTTCAAATGTGGGAAGGGGTGTTGGACATATCAGTGTGAATTCATGTTTTTTAAAATAGGTAAATATAATTTATGTGGATGTGTGGAGGTATGAACATGGATATATTTCCTAGCTCTTTCCACCAAGAGGGCCTAGAAGCCATGATGCAGCACTAGCAATGATCATACTAGTACTCAGATCTTGGTTTCTAAAATATTATTCTCCACTAAAAGTAATCAGAGCCTGTTTGAAAGATGGAGGATTCCAGGACAGGGATAATGAAAGGACAAGATGAGACAGGAACATCTTGTGGTTCTAAAAAGTAAGAAAGTGCTCAAAGATCTTGGAAACATGTTCAAAGTACACAAGGCCAGATGGAAAAGGTCCCCTCCTACCTGTCTCTGGTCTCCCAAGCACCCATACTCATGCTTGGCCCAATGTGGGGAAATCTGAGCATGAAAATAAGCAATGATAGTCATAGATGATAACCATTGACTAAAATGACAGTCTAGGAATCTGTAGCAACACAAATGCATAAATGAATAAAAAAATAAATGGGAGAGCAGGGAATGCTGTACCTGAAAGCAGACTACCAATTAATAAATGTAGAATGCATGACAAAATTAGGAAACTGTCATTTGGTAACCACCCCAGTAATAATTAACTCAGGAGAAATCATTAGTGGGTGCTCAAAGCAAATGGGTGAAAGTTCAATCCGCAGTAGGGTCTCTGCGCGGTCCCCAAGTGTCATCCCATAAAACACCTATTGATTAGTAAATACAAAGTACGTATTCATTGATAAGTACAAAATAGCTCTTTATTAACCTTACAGTGGCTATCCTAGCAGTCACTCTCTTAACCAGGTGAAAAAAGTTAACAGCACCAGAAATGGGCCACTCGTCACGCGGGCCACCTGACAGCATGCACCGAGAACACGTCAGCACTTCGTGGTTTTTCTGACAAATCTACATAACCCGAATCCAGTCTTCAGGGAACATCAGACAAATCCGAATTGAGAGACATTCCATAAAATAATGGGGACCCCACTCGTCAAAAATGTCCATGTCACAAAAGATAAGGAAGTGACACGGAGCTGCTCCTGACTCAAGTGGCACAACAACTAAATGCAACACAAAACCCTGTGTGAGGGGAGGTCTGTAAAACAGACCTGATTTCAGTGACTACGGCTCACCTCGGCTGCAAAAGGAGTCATTCCATTCCTTGGTGTCATCGCAATCCAGGCTATGCACCCCCAGACAGGGGCACAAGCACCCTCTAAAAGAGATCAGGCTCCAAACATCAGCGCCAACCCCCTGGCCACCCTTCCCAACCCTGCCAGTCCCTTTGGCTGTCTGAAAGGCCAGGGGCCTGGGCCTGCCTCACTGCCTGACCCTTTGACTGGTGGGTCCCCCAGGGGCCTGGGCCTGCCTTCACGTCCCGGAAGGACTCTGGGACCCTCTCCCTCCGCTCTCCGCATCTGAGGGCGGGCCCTCCCCAGCCCCCTCTGCCAGGACCCCGTGCCAGGCCCGGGCTCAGGCACTACCTGCCAAGGAGGAGAGTGTAGACTCGCATGTTAGACTGATAACCGTCTGGCCACGGTTCAGCCTTCAGAAAACCTGTATTTCTGCCACCTGAGAATGTTTACCATTCCAACAGCTCCTGCTGCCTCAACACCCCGGGTCCTCTGCCTCTCACAGAACCACCTTTCACGTGCCTCACCCGCCTGTGGAGCTCCTACTCGTTCATCAAGGCCCATCTCAAACTCCACCTTCGCTCCCCTTGAGCCCCGGTCACAATTAAATACAGTTATGGCGGTTATGCTTCCACACTAACACCGATTCCATCTTACTCTGACAGGGCCACGTGGCTGCCTCTGCCTTCAGATCAGGGGCTCTCGGAAGATGGGCACCTTTCCTGTGCAGTGTTTTGTACCGCAGGACTAGCTCTGTGCATTACAAGCAGGAATCGTGCCATTATTGAACGAACAAAGCTGAATAAATGAATAAATGTTTTAGAGGTAGCTTCTATTGATTACACACTTCTGGCATCAGAGTGAGGGTATATATTGGATTCAGTGTTCCATTCATTTACGGAATCCCTGTTATTGCAACACAATGCACTAGATGCTGGGGATACGGGGGTAAGTAAAACATAAACAACATAAACACTGCCTTCGAGGAGGTCAGAGTCTCCCAGAGTCATTGTAGAACAACGTAGAAGCATATTAATAGGCACATGCTTAGGGTTAATATATTATAAAGAAAACACATTATTCTTTCAAAACAATGTGAAGCTCACCTGCCTGTGATAAATGTTATTTAGTGGCTGGTAACACTGCAGAAATTTGGAAATGATTTTATCACCCACAACTTCCTTCTCTGGGTGACTTGGGTTGACAAGATCATCAGCAAGCTTTTAAATAATACTTAGTTAAAGCTGAAAACGTGAATGAGTTTCCATCTGAAAGAAGTGATGAATCCTTTTCCAAAAACAGAGATAATTGTTAGCAATTTCTGAAGGTGAACGAACTAGTAAAGGAGTCATTCTTACATCATTCTCATCTGTCTGATGAAGATGGAAGGTTTATATAGGTTTGACGAGTCCCCATAGCAACAGGCTTTCTCCTAGGTTTCCATAGGAATTGTGAAGGTCTTTATAAGCCTCCATTAGCCGAGGCGAGGCCTGCAGCAGTCAGAGACGTCTGCCGGGAAGACACTGCGGAGGGTCAGCAAGGGCATCAGGGAATTAATTTGACCCTAGAGTCGCTGTACAGGTCTGTTCGGCCCCCACCTCTCCAGCTATGAATCAGTTCGATGCCTTGAACACTTCACAAAATGGAGTTTTTAAAATCTAGCAAGAAATAGATATGACCAGATTTCAAAAGATTCTGAAACACCAGGAAGAATAAGCCTCGCACAGGAGAGAGATAAATGAATGCCCCCCGCCCCAGGACGGGCAGTAAAGCCATATTAATAATGAACGTGGTGATGGGTGGCAGTGATGGTTCCACAACAATGGGAACGTTCTTAATACCACTGAACTGGACACTTTAAAATGGCTAAGATGGTAAATTCTATGTTATGTGTATTTTACCACAATTTAAAAATTTAGAAAGTACAGAGTTGGAATTAGGATACTCCCATTATTAAGCATCTACTATATCTCAGGCACTAATGCTAGGAGCTTCAGATGTTCTATGTCACATCATCCCACACGTCTATGAGTGATTATCCCACGCTGAAGATGATTATTATTGCTACATTGGAGATGAGGAAACTGAGGCTTAGAGAGATAAAGTGAGCTGCTCCAGGGTACACAGCTGGTTGCTGGGGACAGCAGGCAAGCTCAGGTCTCTCTGATTCTGGAATCTCGGCCCTTCACCACACAACTTCATCATCAATGTCACACATTCTACAGCAGCTCAAGGGTAAGGTACAGACAACATGTTATTTATTGAACTGAAACATGAAAGCTCTTGTTGAATTCTGTTTAAATGCCTGTTGTTTGTCTTTTTAAGGCATAAAGAGTAATCTCTTAGGATGAGAATGCAGGAGAACTTTCATTTTTATTCTAACTTTTGAATACTTTTTTACAATAATCACGCATCTTCAGAAAATATAAAGATATCTCAATTTTTAAAAATCTGCATGGTATAAAGATTATTAAGTCCTGGAACTTGCAAATAGCAATCTATATTAAACAAAACACTAAGATCTACAGGAGCATTGCATATATGGAGAAATTGTTTAGTGAATAAACTGGAGAATTGCAGGTAAGTTTTGAGCCCTGGAAAGCCATCTCTCACATGGAATGCATGTGGTAGTAATCTTTGCTTTGGGCTTTGGTCAGCCCGTATGGAAGAAATACGAAAAAGGAGAACTCTGGTGAGAAGGAATTCTAAAAAACTGGGGAATTTTTTTCAGTAGCAAGAAAGAAAGCAACAATAGGAATTGATTCTTTAAAAGTGAGCCTCTGGGGCATGCCACCAGAGAAGAGACAGGACCTTCTTCGAGGTTTCTTCTGCATGTCAGTCAACAGCTGTGAAGGACACTTAACTGGGACCCTTCTGCCAAAGAACCAAAAATCTGGGTTCCAGCCCCTAAAGCTCTCAACACTCAAGTAGGTAAATGGGAGAAGGAATTACATTTTTTTTTCTCTTCAAAGACGTAAGTGGAAAAGAGGATGCTAATTAGCAAGCAATGAAAATATACCAAATTGCATCTATTTTTCTTTATCTTGTTTCTGAAGTACAGCTTCTTAAATATCTGGTAGTGTTTCTCTCTAACTACTTGGATACTTTTTTGTTTTAAAAAGTGAAATTGAGAGGAAATGGAGAGTTGTTTAATGGGTAAGAGTTTCAGTTTTAAAAGATGAAAAGATCTGGAGATCTTTTACATTACAACGTGAATGAACTCACTACTGAACTATACATTTAAAAATGGCTAAGATGGCACATTTTATGTTACGTGTTTTTTATTACATTTTACTTACAATATAATAATGGTTTCAGGTATACAGCACAGTGATGAGTCATTTATATAACTTACTAAATCCTCATTTCTGCAGTGTTAGAGGGACTGCTTTAAGATGGGAGGAAGGATGGGAGAGTGGGTACAATAAGGGAAAGGGATGGAGACGTTTAGTTTGATTGTTATGCTATGTGTTTTTTACTACAATTTTTTAAAGATAAAGCCAATGACATCTGTAAGGCAGCTCAGGCTGCTATTACAAAATACCAGAGACTGTGTGGCTTTAGCAACAAACATTTATTTCTCATAGTTCTGGAGACTGGGGAGTCCAAGAACAAGGTTCTGGCAGGTTCTGTTCCTTGTGAGGTCCCTCTCCCTTGCTTGCAGATGGTCACCTTCTCATTATGTCCTCACAAGAAAGAGAGAGTAAGCTCTAGTTTCTTCCTCTTCTTATAAAGATACTAATTCTATCGTGGGGCTCCCACTGTCATGAACTCATCTAAATCAAAGTACCTCCTGTAGTAGGCATCCAGGAAGAGAGAGCTCGGGGCACCCTGCTCAACAAACAGACAAAATCCAGAACTCTCTTTCTTTGTACTCATGTTGACTTCATTTCCAGTCTCAGAAGCTTTTATGTTCACTCACCCACTGATCTCTTGCTCTGCATTTGTCCATCACAATTATGATGGATGTGACTTCTTTGACCTTGATTCTCAACTCTTCTCCTGGGTTCTCATGTTGAACTAGCCCTCAGGTCAGATCCATTTCTGACCCACTCTGAGCTGCCATATGGGCCCACATGCTGAATCTTAGCCCACCTTGAAATGTTGGATACAAAACCAAAGGCATTCTCAACACACTAGACAAAAAATTATAAAACAACAAGCTAAATTTTATCAACAATAAATTTAACATTCTGCTCTGTGATTCACTAAATCAATTGTTTCAATCCAGGATTCCTGATGTGGCTTGATAGTAATTCATATAATACAGACTTTGGGCTTTTATTGACCAATAGTGGAAAAGCCTGTATTAATCAACAATATAATAAGGTCACTAAGATTACTAATACGTTTAGCTACATCAGAAAGTCAGCAATTTGTGTGTGTGTGTGTGTGTGTGCGTGTGTGTGTGTGTGAAGGGACAGATATATTAGACTTTGCAGGCCATAAGGTCTGTCATAATTATTCAACTCTGTCATCATCTATCAAAAGCAGCCAGAGTCAATGTATAAAAGACTGGGTGTGGCTGTGTGCCAATAAAACTTTATTTATACAAACTGGTTCAGTTTTCTGACCCTTGGGCAGCAAAATATCAAAGAGTTGATATTTTCACTGCATCCTATAGGTATAAAGCCATAAGGCAATTCTTGACTTTACTTCTGGGCTCTAAAAGTTTAATTGGTCAGAAACTAAAGAGTAGACCTCCCAGTTGGTCAGGATTGGTTTAATACTCCATCAACTTGAAGCAAGTTTTTCAGTTAACTAAGGATCGACCTAGAAGTACTGACATTCCATTTGAACTTTTCCATCTGGTCCCCAAAGAGAGAACATGACCAAACTTAACAGAGTCTTACTGGAATCAGACCACTCAATCTACCACAGCACTCTGCCAATCAAAGAAAGGAGAGAGATTAGTGTGTCCACATCGGTCCTTAGTGAACCCTGTAGCTCCCAAGGACCATCAATACTTTTAAAGGGCTTATGAGGTGATCTTTCAGTATATTGTACTAGCTTCTTACCTGCAAGATGACAATTTTATGGGCAGAAGTCACAAACTAGTGGCCTCTTGGCCTTATCTGTCTTCAGACTTGTTTAATTCAACCTCTGCAATGTTTTTTGAAAATTTAAATAGTTTCCCCATTAGAAAATAACAAAATTTAACATAAACATGTTGAAGTTCTAACAATTCTGGGCATGGCTGCAGTCACCTGGAACTCAATTACAGCTGCCCCTTTAAGAGGGAGGCTGACCTTTTTAGCTCACTAGGGTCTCCATTCACCCTACTTGACTCTTTTTAGTTGAATTATAGTCTCTGTAAACATCCAAGTTGACAATCCCTCTACATAACCCACGTTTTCCTCTTTTAGAAAAATCACGACCATGCTTAGCTGATTCCAGCCTTCTGGAATCCCCCATTTTTCACAGCTCCCTCCTAGATGACCAGAAGTGGCCCAGTAATCTCCTTTGCAAGCTCTCAGTTCTAATACAGTGTCCCTGGGCAGGAGGTTTGAAGCTTTGTGCTCACTCACAATCTGTTCGCCAGTTTGGCCTTCAAATATCTTTTTGATGCTCCTGTTTGTTCTACCCTTCCCATTCTTCCTTCGCAGAGCAAATAAAGGCCAAGAGTTGTTCCACAGCTTTGAAAGCATTTACCCAAGGTATTGATTTGCTTTTGCCTTTTTCACTCTTCAGCTTGCTCCCAACAGAATTTTGCTGCTTTTATGATCTCCTGAGCATTGTTCCCAAGTCACAGTTTATCCTGAGCTTTTGCTCTTCTGACGTCATTTGAACAAATTTCATCATTCTTTATATTCGTTCCTTGGTTCCTGGTCGTGTCTTTTGAAGCTCTGAGCTCACACACAGTGGAGGATTCTCTCTATTTGGAGACCACTCTGTTTCTTCTTCATCACGATTGCATGCAGTTTCACAGGCAAAGTGTCCACACGGAGACTTTCCCAACCCTCGTGAGCCATCTACCATGTTAGAATTTCAAGCTAGCTAATCTCTTGCCTTGATTTCCTTTCCCCCCATGGCTAACACAAGCTCTTGCAGGTTTCTCTCCTTTTTGATCAAAATAAAGTACAAGAGAGGGTCTCGTCACTTCATCTACCTGATGGAAGGAAAAAATTGTGGGGCAAGGAAATATTTATTAGAAGCCGGGTGGAATCTGAGATTTGCTTAGGTCTGACAGCCTGTGGTTTTTAGCTTTGTCCTTTGAATTATATGGGAGTTGAAGAATCTCCTGGGGAAAAAACTTAAACAGATATTCACGGCACATCAGAGTAAGTGGGGTAGGGGCACTCAACAGAAAGTAAATTGCAAGAGGACGTGCAGGACTGCTTTGAGATAATTTACTTCAAAAGAAGAGAAGCTTTGCATGTCTCGTCAGACTCAGTGATGAAGTCTGAGGGTCTGTAGGGAAGGAGGTTCCAATGACCAAGATGGAGAACTTTTATTTGAACCACTCACGACCCCTCCATCCAGGCAGGTGTACGTGTCCTGGAAAGATGGGAGCGGTCAGTCAGCTCTGCTTTCCACCAAAATCGGTTGTGGGCTCCTTTAAGAGTCTGAGTTGTGGAAGAGGCAAAGGACCAGAAAGACAGAGTAGAAGTGAGCATCAAGTGATAGTATAAAAGCAAGCTGGGAATGATCAAGATAAACCTACACACCCTGCTTCCTTACCAGACCTGCGATCTGGGTCAGGGATACATTTCTTCCATCTGGCTGGATTATCTTCAGGAGACTCCTGTGTCAATAATAGTTCCTTTTCTTTTACACTTTAGCCATTCTCAAGATTTGACTCACAGCTCAATGCATCTCTGTTCGAGCATTTGTCTTGTGATAAGTAGCACTACCATACCTCTTCTACTGAAAACGTGTTCCTTTCTAACAAGGTGAACACTTCCATTGTCCTATTTCAGTATGAGGATCCTCCCATTAAGTCTCTGAGACCCCAAAGGCTATATATCCCTTCTTGTATTAAAATATCAAATTATTCTATTGCATAGTACTAATAAGTCTTTCTAACCCGTGCTTAGTTTTCACCTTTCATTCCCTGAACATCTTCCCTCAGTCTTACGCCTCTGGATAAGCAGCAATGAGTTCGACAATTTTATCTGAATCATCACTGAAAACACCATGAGCTTGCCAGTCCTCATATGATAATGTTATAGGTACTAATAATGACAATGACAGGTCCACTTACTGGGTACCTACTATGGGCTGTTTATGCACACAGCATTATCTTTTATCTTTGGATAGGATATTTTAATCCCTACTTTATAGATGAAAAAGCTGACACTCAGGAGCCTAAATAACTTGTTCAAATTTCCCAAGTTATTAAGAGAATGGGCTGGAATAACAGGACCCAGGTGACATCCTCAAAAGAGATGACTGAAGAAAGTTTAGTGAAGAGACCATTTTAAGGTATGAGCAGCATTACAGACAACCTGCCAAGAGTGACAAAGCAATCCATGGATAGAAATACCAGGTAGATTTCCTATCCTTGGGCACGGAAGGGAAAGAAGGACCCGTGGTTACTAGAGCCTGGAGAGAAAGCTGTAAAAAATGGACCTCTGTCAGGAGCAGCCATGCCCAAACTGTAGCCCAGCAGAGAGAGGACAGGGAAAAGAAATATCCTGACCTCACATCCTGCCCTCTGATTACCTGCCAGTACCTCCCATTGGCTAAAGCCAACAGGAAGCAAGACAGCAAACCTTAGGTCCGCCCCCTCAAACACAGCAAGGTGGAGAAGGGTGGGGTGTGGGTGTAGGGGACAATGGAGCATGTCCCTCTGAGCTGAGATTTGGACCTTGGTTTGCCTAACTCCAACGCTCTTGTCTTCTCAAAATGCCATGACACCTTTATGTCAACCTAAGAGCTCATAATTTCAGTTCTCTAATACCTTGATCTCCAAATCCAAATTCCATACTCCGATATGGGCCTCGGGCAGTGAAATAATGCTATTTCTTCCTAGTTATTCTTCCAAATAATGACCCAAAGAAGCAGAAAAGAAAGCTCAGTACCCATAAGTTTTTCAGTGTCCTGTTTAGCACATAAGAATCCCTAGATATAGTGCGGATAACATTTGCTGTCCAAATGATTCCCGGAGAGAGGCATATCTCAGCAGAACTGCCCCAGCCCAAACACATGCTTCAAGAAGTCAGTCTCTCCTGATTGGATGACTGACCCAACCCACAGTCCCTTCAAATCCTTCACTCTTTGATTTTCTCTTTGACTTTTCATTCCCCTACTTCATCTACCTCTTTCTTAAGAAGGAATACCAAGAGACATCATCAAACTCTTTTACATTCTCTTCAAGCAGGGAAATCTGTAAAGACTCCCAGGGACTGCTGGTTACTGATTCACTACATAACCAACATGCCATCATCCATGCAGGGTATCGTCCATGACTTGCCCAAAGATGAGAAAATTGTAATTGCATTGGTCAGTTCCCAAGACAAGAACTGGGCCACTTTTTCAAACAGGCAGTATCATTGATTTTAAAAAATCCTACAAAGTAAAACCTAATTATGTATGCAGAAAATCCTAAGGAATCACAGAAATAAACTTTCTAGAATTAATAAATGAATTTAGCAAAATCATAGGTTATAAGATAAATGTATAAATCAATTATATTTTTTATGAACTATCAATGAAAATTTAAAAACAAAAGCATAAATAATACCAACCATAATAACAAAACTAAAACAACTGGAGACACATTTAACACATGCATACATAATAACTATGGATAGTGCCAGGTAGGTACTAGACTAATGAAAGGGATCACTTTGTAAATCATATAAATGTCTAACCACTATGCTGTACACCTGAAACAAATACAAAATAATACTGAACTAATTCAAAATAATATTGAAAAAATTTTAAATCTATACATGCAAGACCTGTACACTGAAAACTATAAAATATTGCTACGGTAAATTAATAATACTTAAATAAATTGAGAGATATGAATCCAGACAATTAATTTAGTGAAGTCATCCTAGAAAAAGTGCTACATACCTCCTTGCTGAATATCACGACGGTCACCTTCGAAGAACGCCCCTTGGGAAGCTGTGCACCTAGTCCACCCTTCAAAGCAATTTTGGAAATTTTTTTCTGGAAGGGCCATCAGAGTTGTCATACTACCTTGCCAAGGTAATGACACCTTACTGAGTTGTTTGTATAGTGCTGCCAACGTAAGTGCGTGGTGGCAGGTTTGTGAACTTAATTGTCCAATCTTGGATATGACAACCGCTCTGATGGCCAAGGTTGCAGGAATGACTGGCTGTCTACACAGGGAAGGAGAAGCTTCAACCCCCCCCCTCACATCACACACACAAAATTAACCTGAAATAGATCACAGAGCAAACTACAACTATAAAACTCCTAGAGAAAAACATAAGAGAAAAGCTTTGAGACCTTGAAATAGGCAAAGATTTTTCACTTGGGACACAAAAGGCATGAGACATAAAAAATTTTAAAAAACTGACAAGTTTAACAGCCACAGTCCAGGCCAGTTAGGCCAGCTTGGCACCCAGATGAAGCTCTTTCTCTCTGCTTATTTTTGCCCTTGTGTGAACAAGCATGTTGAAATGACCTTTGGCTGAAGCCTCTGAGTTCTACATTGAGGGCAAGTGCTCCAGCTCAGCCTGCCAAAGTTCCCTGCGTTGGATGGTATCTTAATCCAGCTAACAATAAGAGTGAATTTGTTCTTTGTAAACATATATCTTTGTAAATACATAAGGAAAAGAAGAGGCTGAGCCAAGAAAGCATTTATGTTTTCCTGAATCCTAGGAAATTTCTGAAATCATATAACTAACACCATCCACACTCTACGACTAGCTCAGGCTTCCTGTCCTATTGCCATGCTGTGTCCCATTCCATGGTGTAAGAGCCAGTGTCCCCTATGTGTTAAATTCGAGTCCTTAAACTTCATTAATTGGAGGCCACATGAGCTGACCCTGTCCTGGAGAAGAAAAATCCTTCCTAAGAGGATGTTTCAATCCTAATTCACCCTTCCACTTTGGGAAGACTGTTTTCTTGCTGTGGATATTATCCCCATCATGGAAACTGAAGACCCACTAAAGGACCCATCACTGGCTTCACTAAGAACATGGACACCGATTAAGATATATCTCCACTTGGAGGACTCAGAAATGTTTTAACTGCTTGAAACTCCCATAAGTTCCCCTCAGGGTTAGGTCAATGAGACAGATGATAGAAAACTTAAAGCTAAAAGCAGTTGAGCCTGAAAACCTCCCTTTTAAAGAAAAAGCACACATCAGTGGTCTCATAGCTATGAATCCCTTGAATCTCACCTCTGGCTTCATCCCTTGCTAGCCCTGGACCTACAAACTTGAGTCTTCATTCTTCTGCATGAACCAAGCAATTTCTGAGTTTCTGATCATGCTGAAACCTCCCCTTAGCATGTTAGGGTTCTCTTGATGTCTCCAATTCCTGTGGGTGTAGACACAGCTGACCCACTTTACCCAAGCATTGGCCGTTATTCTGTTCTTTAATAAAGAGCACAGACAGGAGGAGGAAGGGCGCCCAGATTTTGTCACAACTATGTCTGACTCCTCGCTCAGTGCTGTTATGGCCCATGAAGACACAAGATGGTCCTTGGCCTCCAGAAAATTACCCCCTGGCTAAGGGGAAACTGGGGCAAGCCCCATAACTTTCTGAGCTCAGATCTGCCCTGTTTACATGTGCCATCACGTCACATCTATCCCACACGTGAGGAACGTTACATAAAACACGTTTTCCATTAGAGGTGGCATTAATGAGATCCTCAGTCTGAAAACAATCAAAGTACAACAAATTAACTCATTAGCAGAAACCTTACTTGAATTCTAGATTTAAACCTAAAACATAATTACTTAGGTAGTGCACTGTCTTGATCTCCTTTATATGTCGTTAAAGATGGTATTTCAACAACTTTTATGGCTTTGCTTTGTTTTCACTTAAACAAAATGGCCCTTCCAACCAGACCTCTGGGCCACTCTTCTGGCGAAAAAAGACACTCTACACTTAACAGGCCTCAGAGGCAGCACTGAAATGAGCCCTCTGCCTCTCCCCAGAGCCTTGTGCACTCCACCATCAGCCATTCTGCAGAGAAAGGGCTTATAGGCATACCATTCTCAATATAAAATTAAAGTCTTGCAGCTGAAGGTTGCAGATTTAACTCATGCTTAATTTTTCACCCTCTTCCTCCTCGTGCCCACCCCTACTCAGCCCCACCTGTCTCACTTGTAGATGGGCCTATCTCCCCACTGGACCCAAAGTTCATTTGAAAACAAAAACTATACCTCTCTTTCTTCTCAAGGAGGCCTCCAGCACTACCTAGTTCAATGCTTTGCACACGATAAATCTAAATACACATTTTAAAAATAAATTGGTTACTACACTAAAGCCTGTATGTGAAATGGTCAACAGAAACATGGCGTTACAAAAGGCACTGTCACCCAAAATTGGACAGTTGCTAATGTGGGCCCAGCCTTTCTCAGAGGCACCACTGGGAACCTGGGAATTACGGACCATTAAGCCTCACCTCAGTATCAGGACAACAGGCAGAGATTTAAAGAAGGACAGACTAGTACAACACAGATAAGGTGGATGTGACACTAGGTCTCAGCGTGGCTTTCCCTGGGGACACTGAGCCTCGGCAGCCAGGGAGAGTTCTTTGATAAGGAGAATGAAGGAATAGACCTTTCAACGAGGTTGTTCTGGGATCAGATTTGCTCATGTTTTCAGCCAGTTTGGGTGGGGGTGGGGTGGGGGTGGGGTGGAACACAGATGCTCTAGAGGAGTTTGCATTGATCTTGCCTGGATTCAAACACCTTCCTAGAAGCAAACAAATGTGGTTAATCTGGGTAGCAGTGAGCTGGGAATTCCTAAGGAATCACTTAATAGGGGAAGTGCATTCTTGCCACGTTTGCTAGAGAGGGAGTTTCTGCTGGTGACTCCTGGATTCGTGCTGATGACGTTTTTTAAAAATCGAGCGGAGATGCTTTTGAAATAGGGACCAATAGTTCGGCAAAGTATACCAAAATATTGATCATAGGTGCAAACGGCTGTCGGCTCTTCCTGCCTTGACAGCTCACCAGCATCTGAAACACCTGGATCCCACACTAAATCACAGACCCCCCCGAACCCACTTCCCCACCTACGCTTCCTGATTCTGAAATAGAGTACCATGGTCCTCCCAGTCACAAAGGTGGGGGACACAGGGGCCATCTTTCACACGTCCTTCTTGCCAGTTCTCTCCCAATAACATCGTCTTCTTCAACCCCGTGGCCTCTGCCCCCAGTCAGGCTTCATCAGGACTCACTGGACTGAAATGATAGTTTCCTAATTGGTTCATCTGCCTCCTGATAGTTCCCTTCGAGCTCACTCCAACTGCTTCCAGATCAGTCTTCAAAACGCATCTGTCATTGTGTCACACTCCTGCTCAAAACCTTCAAAGGCTCCCCATTGTCTACAGAATCTAAACTTTGTAACCTGCAATTCAAAAGCTGCATAATTTGGCCCCAACTTGCATTTTCACTTCTCTTCAAACAAATTAACTTGAATTAAAATAATATCTACTATTTATTGAGTTTGGAGCAGTTTCTCTCTCTCTCTCTCTCTCTCTCTCTCTCTCACCAGCCCCCACTCTATGAGATATATCTTATGATTGATTGATCTCCATATGACATATGAGGAATCTGGAGTCCAAACAAATAAATAACCCACCAAAGGCCATCAGATCCGTAGGTGGCAGAGTCAGGTCACTGCCTCCAAAGCCCAGCCTTTGTCCCCTGTCTCTCCCCCACATAATTCTCCACGTGCTGGGACCATTTGCACTGCCCCCTCTTCCCTGCCAGATGCTTTTATTTCCTGGAAGTTTTTTGTATAACCTGGAACTAGGATTTTTCCAGTTTCAATTTTTCTGTACAGATTTGACTCGTAAGAGGAGATGATTTCCAGTGATTGGTCATTTATTTCTAATGCTCAGTTATCTAAAATGTGAGTTGTTCTTGCAGAGGGGAACTGATTTTCCTCTCTCTTGCCCAGCAATAGAGAAAGAACTGGATAAATGACATGTATTCACTCAGGTAAATCAGGTCAGCTGTGAAATCTCACCTGAAAGCGTTTCACACAGAATGGAGACGTGTGTAAAATGCACTAGTTGGAAGAGCGGGGTAGAAGGGGCAGCCTGAAGGCACAGACACGATGCTCTAAATTCTTCAAGATTCTCTGGAGATTCACGTCCTGCAAACATAACACTAAATTAGTGTTCTTGTCACAGCTATTAGGTAACATCAGCCGATTATTTTCTCAAGTCCAGTTCTCGTGACTCTAGGCATATTGACTGGGTTTTTAAAATAAAAAGATAATCCTCGCACTGCACTTTGTAGACTCTCACACTGAGTCAGAAATATACCTGGTTATGTAAAATTTTGAATGAATACAAAGTCTTATTTAACTTTTGCACAGGACCCATAATGTTCTGATAGCTCTTTCTTCTATGTGTTTCTGCATATGTGTTAAAACATTTTCACAGTCTTTTGCAGTTTACAAGGAATATTTACGGGATCACCTTGGATCTTCAACTCTGCTTGAAAGGTAAATAGAATAACAACATATATGGAAACATGGCTCCCGCAGGGAATGGGACTTACCTATGTCACAGAGATAATGCATGGAACCCTGGTTCTTAATTCCAAACCCAGGGCTTTCTCTGTGCACCTTCTAGATATGTGGCATTGGACTGGTAAGAGGAGCAGAACCTTGAATAAGACCTCGAGAAGCTTACAAGGCAGAGGAAGGACAGACAGTGAAGACAGTATAAAGCCATTTGATGGACGTATACACCGGGTGTGATGGAAGCTCTGTGGACAGGCTCTTGTATCAACCAAGGGAATATTTGTGAGCTGACTCTTAAAGAATGAGTGGGATGCATCCGGGCAAAAGCCAGGCAGAAAATGGTGAGGAATTCCAGGTAAGGGAAGAACCCACAAAGGCACAGAGCCCTGTGCGGCTGGAGTGGAGTCAGGTGTGGCCTCTGTGCAGGTAACCGTGGCTGAAGCAGAAAGGATCAGGCAGGGAGGGCTGACTGGTGAGGCTGAGACATCTGCAGATGTGAGAGCATGGGAGCCCTTGTATGGGACAAGCCTGAACATGCTCCTATAGATACCAGGGGATTATTTAAATGCTTTAAGTAGGGGCTTGAACTGGTCAGATTTATAGTTCATTCAATTGTGCAGAGAATATACCAGAAGGGGATAGGAATGGGAGCAAGGAGCCCGGTGTGAAGGTCACTGCAGCAATCTAGGAGGCAGAGAGAGGCGAGGCCTGGCTTAATGTGGCAGGATCTGACAGCTGGTACGATGTGGCTGGCCACGGAGAAAGGTGACTTCTAAGTTTTAGCCTGGTGCCTAGGCAAGGATGGTTGAATTGCAGAATTCAAGAGGAGGAACTGGTATGGGGACATGTGATGTCCGAAGAGTCAGATAAAGCTGTCTAGACTGTAGGTGACTCCCTGACTCAGGGGAAATATGAACGAAAGAGAGATACTTTGGGGTGAGTGACTCGCAGATGTAAATAGAAGTTCAGGGACAGTATGAATGACTAGGTGACTTCCAATGTGTAAAAAGAAGAGGAGCCTACAAAGAACCAGAGATAGAAGTGCCAGCTACTATGATCATCAAAAGAATGAGTGTCCCAGATGCAAGGAAATCCACAGTTTCAAGAAGGACAAGAATGATTAACAATGCCCAATACTAGGAAGTGGCTCAGTATGACTTTCTAGTTGGATTTGGCAATTAGGAAGTTTCTGCTAATTCTAGTGAACAGCTGTTTGAGTGGCATGATTGGGGCAAGAAACCAGACTGCAGCAGGCGGAGGGGTGAACGGGAGGTGGGAACCTGGTGGCAGTGAACGTGGGCAACTCCTTTGAGATCGGTAAGATGTTACCTTGTTAGAGATGGACACCGGATAAAGGCAGTGATGGTTTGTTGTTTGCTTGTTTGTTTGTTTGTTTAAGAAAATGGGAAATACTTGACTAGTTTTATATCCTGAGGGAAAAGATTTCACGGGAGGAAATAGGTTCTGTGGAGAGTTGATGACTGATAGAAAAAGGTGCAGGAGGAGAAAGGAGGAAGCGGCATCGAGGATACCTATCTTCTGCTGGTCTTCACGAGAACGTAAGGGCTGCTGAGGTCTGCAAACTGATCTCGAGAGCCTTCCTCTTGTCTCCTAATACTAAAAAAATAAGAAGGTATTTTTAGCTCATCCCAAATTAATTTTTTTATCCAGAATAAATCTTCCAATTAAAAAAGTCAACTCTCAATTTTTTTTCAAATACGCTGAATTAAAATGTGCAAAACAACTATGATCTCCTTTCTTTAGAGAGAAACAGAGAAGACTTTACTTCTGCTTTTTTGTATTTTGTAGGAGAAAAAAATGGAGCAAATGATGCGATTGACGCCAAGGTTGCCTATAAAGTGTGAAAGCACTTCCCTTCCTTTCCCAGGAGCCGGGGCTCACACGGTGAGGGAGAGGAAATTAGCATGAAACTTTTACTTAAGTTACAAGATGGGGAAGACCTTGCCCAAAGATGGTATCTCCACCTCTCCAGTGACAGACAATGAATGGCTTTCACGACCAAGGTCATCCTCTTTGTTATGCAAATGGTTTCCAAGAAGCTCATAGACTGCCCTATTGGAAAGAGTGTGATGGCCCTGAAAGCACGCTGACCCCGGAGTGTAGTGTCTGCGGCAAACACCCCGTGACTTTCAGTGTGATCCTCTGTTTCCCCATTTTCAAAAAATAAATAAATAAATAAATCAGAACCTAAGACACAGCATTGCTATAAGAATTCAATGAGATGATGATGGGAAAATTGTTTTTTAGGTAAAATGCATAAATTCATGTGTATGGATGCTGGGGTGTCCGAGAACTGAGGCTTCTGCAGCCATGGCCTCACGCCATGCGGAGGGGGTAACAGTCCGGCAGACGCGTGCCATGGGGCGCAGAAGGCAGCGGGCAGAACCGCGCCCCAGGGCTCTGAATGCCTCCCAAGCCACACTGCGTGAGGACCCCTTCCTTTACCTGACTATAATGGCCCCCCCATTCATCTATTTGAAAAAGTTTCAGAGTGGGAGTAAGAAAACACCGTTGTTACAAGTTTTTTCAGAATCCAACCAAGAAACAAAAGAACTTCTTTCCTTAATCACATCAAAGGCATACACACAGGCACGCGTGCACACACACATCATTCAGAGGTCAAACCAGTTTCTTTCAGAAATACATTCATGACCATACATATGATTCTATATATACACATATAAATAACATATAATACCATATATGTATGTATAAGTACGTATACATGTATTTGCGCGCATGTGTGTGTGTGTGTGTGTGTGTGTGCACATCTTCCTGTCTGAGGTCACTCGTGTGGCTACATTCAGCTGGCACATTTCCTGGGTGCTGGGCTCAGCTGGGGCTCCACCTCCCCGCACAGGGCCTTGGGCTTTCTCCCACCACAATGGTCTCCAAGAAGAAACATTACAAGAGTGTGAAAACGCAAGCCACAAGACTTCTTAAAGCCTAGGCTCTGAAGCTGTAGGTCAGAGCAAGTCACAGAGCCAGCCCAGGTTCAAGAGAGAGAAAACAGACTCCATGTGCTGAGAGGAGCAGCAAGCAACAGGCATGCAAGATGGGAGAGATTATTGCAGCCATCTTTGGAAAGAATCTGCCACATCTGATTCCAGTCTTCTGTTTCCTTCCTTCCTTCCTTCCTTCCTTCCTTCCTTCCTTCCTTCCTTCCTCCCTCCCTCCCTCCCTTCCTCCCTTCCTTCCTGTTCATTAAACTTATGACTAAGCATCTGCTATGAGCTCAGTTTTAGGTGCCAGGGATACACTCGACCAAGACAGGTAAGACCCCTACCCACGTGGATCTTAAATTCTACTACAAGTAAGTAAATAGATGAAGGAGCTCATTTCAGCCAGAGGTAAAGAATGAAGTGAATAAAACCTGAGGTGGGAAATGACCAGGGAAGACAGACTACTTAAACCGAGTAATCAAAGAAGCCTCGTGAAAGAAGTATTTGAGCCAAAACTGGGCACTGAGATCCACAAGTGCAAAAGCCCTGAAGCAGGAGCAGATTTGGACATGGCTGCAGCATTTAAACCGGGAGAGAATGGAGGGCATGTGTGTTCTATATTAGCCACAGACAAAAATGCATCAATATTTCAAGCTAGAAATGTCAGTCATTCTCATCTCTTCTCCATCTCTCATCCCCAGATTCACTGGGGCCCAAGTCCAGTTGTTCTTCCAAAACCTCCCAGTGGGGTTTCCTTTTCATTTCTACTGTTACTGTCGGTCCTTCTCGCGTAGATCCTGGATTCACTCTGCTGCCTGCCTCTGCACTCTTCCCACTGTCGTGCTGTCTTCCAAAGGCCGGCTCCCTGAATCATCTCTTGGATATACAGCTCAGCTGCACCTCACAGCCCTCAGTGGCTCCCTGTGGCCATTGGGCGAAGTCCAAACCTCTCAGCTTTTCTTCGGAAGCCTCCGTAATCCGGCCCCGTCTACTTTTTTTTTTTAATTCATTTTTATTGTTAGACTTATTGGGGTGACATCTGTTAGCAAGGATTACATAGGTTTCAGGCATACAATTCTACAGTGCATTGTCAGCTTGTTGTATAATCAGTTCACCACCTAATGTGACTTCTCTTTCCATCACCTTATATTTAGCTTCCCCTCCCCACTCTCCCCCCATCTACTTTTTGAGCCCATCTCCCTACTCTGTGTCTAAACTCTATGGAGGGTCATTCTTTTAGGTTGAAATATCGCTCCTTTTCTAAAACACAAGAGAAATGAGAACTGATGTTATAATCTGGCATTAATCTCACAGCACACACTAGGAAAAAAGCTGTTTCTACAGCCAGTTCCTCTAGATGGCAGAGACCTGAACCAGAAAGGCATCGACGTGAAGAGGGAGGAGGGAAGAGATGGGCTGAGAACTTAGTGGGAAAGATCACGTTTAAGTTTGAACCTGAAGTGAGTAGCTCTCGGGGACAAGTAAAGTACATGAAGAGTAAGATTGAAGGAAACATTGGGAGACTTTGACAGAAAGTGGGACGGTAATTCATAAATAATGGATAATTCACCAAAGGCCAGAGCCACACATGACCTTGGAGGTCAGCAAGTCCCACCTTTTCACACAGAGGAGGGTAACCAGCCCAGAGAGGGGAAGTGTGTTGCTCACGGTCACACAGAGAGTCCAGCTCAGTCCTCAGCACCCGGACTCCTGGGCCACGCTGCCGGGGCCACGCCGCCTCCCCTCACTGCCCACCGATCATCCTCCCAGCTCTCCAGGACAGAATGACTTTGTGGAGTCAGGCCCAGAAAAGAGAACCTGCTGCTGCTTTAGAATCCAAGGGGAGCAGGCTTTCCCCCTGCTTACGTACTCTCCCTTGCACACCACGGAGGCACCCAGGTCCGGGTATCTAGGTCAGAGACACAAACTATTTATCTTTGGCTGTGCTGGTGTGACACATCAAGAAGCCGACAGGGAAGCAACCACGTCCAGTCATTTGACTGCCATGATAAATGAATTGGATCCACTATGCAATCGGGCCAGGGAATTGCTTAGAAAGATGTCATTAGGGTGGCCAAGAGAAAAGAACCAACTCTTGGCAGCCAACCTAGTGGGCTCTTACTGCTAAAAATAGTGGTAGCATCATAATGTTTCCAAAAAGGTTTCACATCCATTATATCAAATTCTCCACCCAGCATGTCCGTGAGGTAGGTACTATTTTCACTATTTAAGGATGAGGAAATGAGAGGCAGAGGGTGCGCTCAAGATCATATGAGCTCATAAGTTGGAATCTGGGCACACAGGTCTTATGATTTCAAATCCACATGACTAATTAGTTAGCCTTAAAAGGAAATAAAATTCTGACACATGCTACAATGTGGATAAACCTTGGAGATGTTATGCTAAGTGAGATCGGCCAGGCACAAAAGGACAAACACTATCTGAGTCCACCTATCGGAGGCACCTAGAGTAGCCACGTTCATAGAGCCAGAAAGTGGAACGGTGGTGGCCAGGGGCTGGTGGGCAGAGGGTGGTAATTACTGCCTAATGGATACAGAGTTTCAGCTGGGAAATAACGAAGTTCTGGATATGGATAGTGGTTAAAACTATAACATTTACGTTATCTGTACTTTGCCACAATTAAAAAAAATAAAATTAAAAAATATTTTTGAAAAACTCCACGTGAATTCAGTGTACATGTTTTCTACCAATTCTTTTCTAAATCATAGTTTGCTGAGTGCTAGAACTGACAGGAGCCCTTAGCTTACAGAGGAAGAAACTGTCCTGGAGAGGGTCATGGACGAACACTGGTCAGTCAGAAAGTTAAGAACAGGGCATGTCCGCCCCGCTCTCTCAGCGCTGTCCAGCCTAAACTACCTCTGCCTTTTGTCACACTTCCACAGCCAACGTGCCAGTCAGCTTGGGAGGCCATAGCACGGTACCACAGCCTGGGGGGCTTAAACCTGAACAGGTCTGGAGGCTGCAAGTCCAAGATCAAAGTGCCAGCCAATTCAGTTCCTGCTCAGAACCCTCCTTCTGACTTGCTTGTGGCCACCACTGGACTCGGAGCTCCTAGAGGGCAGAGACGTGGGCTCTACTCTTTGGCAACCCCAAAGCTCAGCCCATCACCTGGCAAATAGGAATAACAATAACAGTGGGAATCCACTGAACACTTGATATATGCCCAGTGCTGTTATAAAGACTTGGCTTGCACCAAAAAAATATGTATTTATTGAGTAAACGGATAAAGTCATCTTTATCTCACTAAATCTCAATAGCTAGTTTTTAGCCTTATTTAATACTCAAGTTATATATTAAACATGCAAAATAAGACATATTAAATTGGAGAGGCTCCAAAATATCATCAAGAGCAGGTTTATTTCTGTCTTCTGGTCAAAATCCAGAATCCCAAGTCATCATCGTTCTAATGAATGAACATTTACCGTGAATAGATTGAGCCATTCTAGGTTAAGACTTTGGTTGGACCATGAGAAAGTAATGACTGGGACACACAGAGGCCTTCCCAGCTCCAAGCACTCTCGTGTATACATTTAATTCTCAGACTAGCTGAGTACAAAGAGAACGGATGTTTTAGGATCCCCACTTTGTGATAGGAAAACCCAGAATCAAAAAAAAAACCTAAATAGCTTGCCCAAGGTCAGCCAAGTAGTGGGGACCAGATGCGCTGTCCTCCAGGTCCATACTCGCCTCCTGCAGCACGCTGCCGAGTTAGGAAGTCAGCCGCCTTCCAGCACGGAGGCAGCCGGCACAGACCGGCCAAGCTCACCCCCCTGCAGACCCGGGGCGGCTCGGCCAGCTCCTCGGGCCTGGCCTGCTCACTCTCCCAGATCGCCTCGCTCTCCTGATTACGGGGTTTACAATTTCTCAGTCTGCACAATGAAAGAGAGGCCCCACGAACTCAAATCACCGGGAATAACTGCCATTGGGATTTATTTGTTTCATTTGTCCCCCCCACAAAATATTTTTGCTGAATATAAATTCTGCATGACGTGGAATTCAGGGAAAGACTTGGGCAAGCGTGGGAGATTTCGATTTTGTTTTCTTTTTATCCACTTTTGTAAGTATCCTTTCTATTTCTACTGTGCTTTGAAAAGAATGCAAGAGAACTGAGGCTCTGGGGTAAAGAGAGAAAGAAGCATCCTAGAGTTACGGAGCCTGCCTAACCCCTTTTCTGTGAAGATCTGTGTACTCTTTTGTGCAGTAATGAACAGATGGAAAGAAAAGAATCGTCCCCACATTATCCACCCCGAGGCCAGCCAAGAGGACCTCTGACTCGAGGAGCGAAGAGCACCCCAGCGCAGGCTCGTCCCCCCGCTCCCTCACTGCCCGCCGCCGCTCTCAGAGAATGACGCTCTCCCCACGGCGACGGGCCGTGATTTTTGGGTCAGGAGCTGCCACGGGAAAAGTATCTAATTCCACTTTCACACACCTGTGGTGTCAGCAACCCAAAGTCAGACATGTGCTTTGGCCACATTTTAACTCCTCAAGTTTAAGGCAACAGCACAGGAAAGTCCATCTTTTGGAATCCATACAGAATTCTCCTACATCACGTTAGGCTCGAATCACACGTGGTTCACGTCACCAAACATCCTGCAAGGTTGGATATTCCAAGAGACTGTGGACTTTCTAAGGTCCATCCACACCTCACGCTCCAGCCAGAGAGCGCTTGCCACAGCACAGATCACGTGCCTTCAAGTCTGCTGTCCAAGTTGTCACCAGAGTGATTTTTCTAACACGTCCACTCGTTTACGCACACACACATATTCGGGTGCTATTAGGCGTGGGGGGTGCTTTAGGCCTTTAGGTGGTAAGGCCCATTTGAATCAGGTTAGAAGGAAACTGGTTGTGGTGAGAGCTGAGGGACCAGCACTGGAGACAAAGGAGGGGGGCCCAGGTGGCGGGAGGGACATGGCTGCTGGAGGGGTAGAAAGGGGGCGCAGAGGCGGGGAGGAGAGGGGAAGAGGCGGGCGCTGAGGCAGGAGCTGGGCTCAGGGTGGGAAAAATAAATAAATAGACAGCTAGAGAGGGGCTCAGGACGTGTGGTGGAGGTGGAGCTCACAGTGCCGGCTGACAGGCCTGCCGGGGGGAGGTGGGGACGCGCAGTGCCGGCTGGCGCTGGGGGTTTGGCTTCGGCCACGCAGCACACGGCCGCGCCATTTCGACTGGGAGCCACGAAGGGAGCTGAGTTGGGAGGAAAACAAGGGCTCTGCTTTGAAGGTGCTTCGTGCGAGGTGGCCACTACACACCCAGGTGAAGACGTCCAGTCCAGCGCTAAATATACACATCCAGAGGCAAACAGGAAGTCTGGGCGAAACGCCTACGTGTGCGCGTCATGGGCAGACAGGCCTGTCACTGGAAGCCATGGAATTCCGAGGGAGAGGCATAAAGAGCGGGGAGGAGAGCCCCAGGGTGTCCCCACATCCACAGGCTTACCCGTGCCGGAGGGGCCAGCACAGGGCAGCAGGAGGGAGGGGCCAGGGCGGTGGGAGCAAAACAAGGGGTGGGGTGTCGCGTGGTGAGCAGGGAGCAGAAGGGGGAGAAGGGGGCCAGTAGTGTCAGACGTTGATAAGCAGTATAGAAGACAAAACGGAAAGGGAAGAGAGGGACCAGTGGAGTGGCAAAATGGCGGTCACTGGGACCTTGAGAGGGGCCGTGTCAGCGGAGTGAGGGTTAAAAACAGGGGTGAGGTCTTGTCTTCTCGTTATTACCACTTTCCTATTTAAACCCACCAGTGGTCCTTGCCCTTCACGTAGACGGGTACAGGCCCCATTTCTTACCGGAGAAGAAGCTCCCCACCATCTGACTCTGGAGAGGAAATCAGAGTAAATGCCAGAGTTTTAGTTGCAAACAGAACCCCCTTTAGCTTAGGTGAACAGAAAGGGATTTCTAAAAAGATATTAGCTGTCCCACAGGAACTCGAGGGGGACCCCAGAATCAGCCTGGTATGCTCAAATACAGTCAGACACAACAAGGGCAGGGGCAGCGCTGTCGGGGAGCCTCCCGGCCACTCCCCTGCACAGTTCCAGCACGTCGGACCTAGCAACTCTGTCGCAGCTGCCCCGGGAGCAGCCGTCGCGTCCCACCCCAGGCCGGTGCGGAGAGCCCGTCTGCCCGTCGGTCAGCACCTCCCGCTGGCGGGTCCCTGCTCACGTGCAGATCCCTGAACTGTCAGGTCTGTGGGACCTACAGTATCTAGTACATCCCCCACATCCATTTCCCCTTCTCTGGGGCACTACCCTGATTCAGGCCGAGTATTTCCTAATTCACGGTTTGTTCTAACAGCAAGTCGGCCCTTTCCTGTTGGTGCTTGGGGTTCAGAGTAAGCAGGACTGCCCAGCGCCCTGGACGCCGTGGGGGTCTGGTGCGCCCCTCCGCCCGGCATCCTTCCGGAGCCCTTCTGCTGTCCGCCCCCCCAGAGGCCCAGGTGGGGGCTACGTTCGGGGGGCACGGCTCTCTCTCCCACCTCACCCTGGGCGAGAAGGGACAAACCTTATTCCTCAAAAAGGAATTGCGTTTCCCCCGACTGCTTTATTAAGGTATAATTGGCAAATTAGAATTGTACGAGGTCGGACAATTAATTTCACGAACTTGTCCCAGAACAAGTGCTACAAACCTCACTGCTGAGTCTCACTGTGGTCACCTTCGAAGTCCTCCCCTTGGGAGGCTGTGCACCCATGCCAGTCCACCCTTCAGAGCAGCTTGGAAACTCTTTTTCTGGAATGGCCATCAGAGCTGTCATCGCGCCACCGTGCGCTTACACCGGCAGCCCTGTACTAACGACGCGGTACGGTGTCATCCATTGGTGGGCACTTGGTTGTTTCCATATCGTGGATTTCTGGGTTTGTGTGCAAAGGGGGAGAGATTTAGAGGGGGCAGCAGGATGTTCCCCCGACCTACGCCTCCTCAGCCACCGCCTCCCACTCGGGTGCCTTTGAGCCCTTTGAGAAGCCACCACTGGCTGGGGCGTAAATGGGTGCGGGTGAGGCCACCCTGTCCTCCTTCCCTCCCGCTCGGCCCGCTCCTGCCCAGCACCGTGCACTCCGGACTGAGGGGCTCCATTTCCCAGGCTCAGGCCCCTAGTGCCTTCCAGGCGAGTGGGCAATGTGCTGCAGGGTCCCAGAGAGGGGGACGTCAAGGTGGAAAGCGGGTGAAGGGCGTCAAAGGTAAAGGGAAGGGGAGCTATGCCAGGGCGGAATTGTGAAAGGCCTTGGTACGTCCTGCGATGGTACGGGGTTGAATGGTACCCCCCACACACGCACCATTGGTATGTCCATGTCCTAACCCCTGCAACCTGTAAATGTGGCCTCATTTGGGAAAGGGGTCTTTGTTGATCTAATTAAGGATCTTCAGATGAGTTCCTTCTGGATTATTACGAGTATTCTTATGAGAGAAAGGCAAAAGGAGATTCAAGACAAGAGAAGGAAACTATATGGAAAGGTGACGGCCGTGTGAAGGCAGGGCAGAGGGCAGAGGGCAGAGGGCAGAGGCCAGAGGGCAGAGGGCAGAGGCCAGAGGGCAGAGGCCAGAGGGCAGAGGGGTGCTGCCCCAGCCAGAGTGCACCCGGAGCCACCGGGAGCTGGAGGGGACACGGGAGGGCTGTCTCCTAGAGCCTTCAGAGAGAGCACGGGCTGCCAACCTGCATTTCAGACTTCGGGCTTCCAAATCTGGGAGAGAATACGTTTCTGTTGTTTTCGGCCACCAAGCATGTGACAATCTGTCACGGGAACACTAGGAAACTAACACCCGCGGCCAGAGCCCACCAGGAGGCCCGGCCGGTGTGCCAGCGACTGCTCCATTCCACGCCGTGATCAGATGTGGACCTGAGCCACGCGTCCCTCTCCCGGGCAGCAAAGAGAGCGGCCACCTCACGGGGAAAGCCGGGCTTGTGAGGCGACACGGAGCAGGGCTGTGAGGACAGCCAGGCCTCTGGGCGGAAAAGCACTAACAGGAGGCACCGCCTTCCGTCACCAGGACCTGAGACGCGGTTGGCTCCATGTGAGAGCAGACAGAAAACCCGCTGTCTGGGGGAGACCTACCTGCCTCCTCCGTCACCATAAAGAACCAGCCAGGGCTCTCCTGGAGGGGATCTGAGCGGGAGCTGCGGACTCAGCCACCCAGGGCACAAGGCCACCCTCGCCTCTCACCCTGGGACATGCTGGGAGCCAAGGGGCCACACGCGCTTGCAGGATTAGAGAGGCAGAACCGTGCTTGGGCGAAGGTGCAGTAAGGACGCCACCCTTCAGGCCTCAGAGGAAACGCCTGCGGGGAAGGGGTCGGCAGGGAAAGGCTCACAGGAAGGCAGACACCTTCTTGGAAGGCCCGAAGGCCTTGTCTGTGTGATGCAAAAGGACAACGAGGAAGTGTCTGGATTTTGTATCTCCACATGGTTATGCCCCTTCCTAGGCCTGGGAAAGAAGCTCACATAATGACACCACTGTCCCGTCCGGCGGATGGGCCTGGTGAAGGCTGTCAGGGCGGGTGGGAGGGAGGGGACAGCGGGAAGGGACTGGCCTTAGTTGACCCCATTCTCTGGGACCAGAGGGGTGCTGTCCTCTGTGGGCATTCCTATGTAAGTGAAGTCACCATGGATGGTGACAGCAAAGACCCCACCTAAGCTGGGAGTAAAACCAAGGGACCAAGGTTTCTGAGCCCAGGAGGGGCATGCTTAGATCTGCTTTTGATAGAGATTGTTCTAAGAGTCGTGTAGAGAATGGTGTGCATGGAAAGAAACTGGTGGCAGAAGGCCCACGTTCCAACACGTCTAAGTGACAGGCCCGGGGACAGGGGAAGGGGACCGACGAGCAGCGGCGGTGTAGGTGGAAGCGCTGGCTGCAGGAGGCTCTGACAGGGGCCGAGCTGAGCCCGCTCTGCGCGCCGGGGTCAGCACAGAAGACGCGCGGTGGGGTGCTCTGTCCGATTCCTGGGCCCAGAAAACCGGGCTGTTGGAGCCCTGGGGCTCCTCGGGGTGTCAAGGGAAAGCCTGCCCATTCCCACATCTGAGGCTTTGGTACTCAAATAAAAAGACAGAAGTGCAAAATTGGGACCAAATAATTCATGGTTTCCCTGGAGTAGTTGCTTCTTAAAAATTAGGGCTTTTAAACCACTTGCACCATGCGTGCACGCTTGTTTACTCTTCAAAGACAATTGTAGAGATTATTAATTGATTGATTATCCCATCAGGGCTCTAGTCTCATAAAGAGGCTCAGTTTTCGGTGGTATGATGAGGGTCTTCTCCCAGGCTTGGCAGTGCCTTACCGAGATAGCCCCGATTGGAGATGAGGGCTACAAAGTGACACGGGGGCTTGTCACAAATGGGAAGGTGCTCAGAGTCAAACCCTGAAAAACTGCCCAAAGGAGGAATTAATCCAAAGGCACTGGCTGGAAAGATCTAGAAGCCAGAGAGACCAGGCTGAGAGTAAAAGCTACAAGCAAAGGGGGTGGGGCCAGCCCAGGCGCATTCCCAAGGCCACCAGCTAACAGTCACAGGGCGAGGGACGCTCTGAGAGGCTAAGGAGGCAACGTGGAGCCGAATCGCTCAGTCCCTCCGGGCAAAAGGATAAACACACGATCCACAGGGACGCAGGGGCTCCCGTCGGGGGAGTCCAGGTCCTGCCCTGACCGCTCTCTGGGGTGCTGAGTCCACTGTGGTGGCTTTCCTGATGAGGAGTCTGCCCTGTATTTCCATGTTCTCTTACTCTTCTAACGCTCACAGCCGCTGCATGTACTCCGAGGCCGTACAGGACCATGAGAAAGTCTTCAAATGCTTGGGCACGGCAGCCCATTCTGAACCTCAGTGTCCCTACCTGTAAAGCAGGGATGACAGTACTAACCTCGTAGGATGTGCTGTGAAAATGAACAGATAATGGCTGTGAGTGTGCCTTTGTGGTCTCAAAGCACCACGGGCACTAGTCCAAAGTGAGGTCCTTCATACCATAACTGACGTGGGCGACTCCTCCCCACCCAGGGCCCCGAGTCAGGGGTTGTGGCCACAACATTATGACTTGAAACCTAAGGTTCCACACAACCACAGCCCCCTCCCGGTGACTCACTGCCATGGGATGTCGTTCACCCAACTTCTCTTTC
The DNA here is from genome assembly GCA_004026885.1 of Lyroderma lyra. Lineage (NCBI taxonomy): Eukaryota > Metazoa > Chordata > Mammalia > Chiroptera > Megadermatidae > Lyroderma > Lyroderma lyra. The sequence continues at coordinate 216,318 of PVJL010001548.1, forward strand.
CCTGCTGCCCATTGTACCTGTCTCACTCCAGCTGGCTCTTGCATGGCCTCATGTAGAACTGTTCTTCCCACAGACCTTGAGCACCGTCCTGGGCCCAGGCCCTTGGTGGCCCTTCACCACCACCCCTGTCCTGTAAGGGCTCTCACCTGGGCACTAACTACCAACATACCTGGCCTTTATTGGTTGGAGGAGCAGAATGAAGACAGAAAACATGATCATGCTGATCTTCCCACAAGTATGCCTCCCCCAGCCCCACAAATAAGGCTTCATGTTCCATCCTAGTTGCTCGTCAAAGCCCAACTAACATGTAACCTCCTCTAGAAAGTTCTTTGATGTTCCAGATGTTTTGAACTCCGAGTCCCATCTGCCTTCTGTGATGGCTCTGAGCACTCCAGGCCTTACATGACAGAGATGTGAATTCATATAGATAATTCCCCCACCATACAATGAGCTCTTTGATTTATGTATGTATCCCTTTCAGGTCGGACATGGAGTGATGCTCAGTGATATTTATTGAATGTCTAACAAATCCCCTCATTAAGCTTTTCTATGTACCAAAGGTATTCTTTTCCCCAAGAACATTTCAGTGCTTTATAGCAGAAAGGTCAGAAAACTATGGCCCACCCTCTGTTTTGGTAAATAAAGTTACATTCAAACATCATCATGTCTAGGTCTTTATTCAGTGTCTATCTCCACTTTGGGCGACAGCAGAGCTGAGGGTCATGACAGAGACCTCAAAGCCCACAAAGCCTAAAATATTTACTATCTGACCCTTTACAAAAAATTCTATGGTAAGGGAGCTTAAGTTTTTTCACACGACACAGAGATAATAACCAACATCATAGAGTTGTCATGAAAATCAAAAAGGATGGGGTGTGTAAAACTGTTCTGTAGGTGGCAGCCACTCTGCCCACCACATGGGGTCAAGTGATGATAGAGAAGTGTGAGGGTTCACGTGGGGGCCTGCCTGTCCCATCAAAGCTGACACCTGGTGACCATACAGTGCCACACAATATTTGGCCATAACAAATCTAATTCTCCCTGCCCTCCAGGGTGGACTCTTCCCCACATGGCATGAATTCAGATGGGGCTGTGGCTTCTGGAGAGAATGAAAGAATTCCTGAATGTTCCTGGTCCTCACTGGCGACCAGAGCTCTGAGAAGTAAGGAAGTCCTTTCATTCATGCCATTGGCAGATTTACACAGCTACTGGCTACAGTAGATAAGGGTGATTTTTTTACTAGATATGACAGAGCTACCATGCAAATCCCCAAATATTTTCAATTAGCCTCCCAGCTAGTTATCAGCATGGATCTCACACTCCCTAGGGAAGGCCTCCGAGTCGTGAGGACGTGGCATGATTGAAGACACAAGGGAAGTGTGGGTGATGGGACAGGCAGGCGGGGGCACAGTCCCAGTTTTATTCCAAAGAAGACACTTCACTGTGACTGAACTAGAACACGTGACGGTCCTGAGGGCAGAACTGGGGCTGGGATTTGAAGGCCATGCTCCTTGTGGCTGTGGGCTGCCTGCCGGCTGGGAGGGTGGGATGAGGGCAGTTCTCCGACTTGTGGACGTGAAGTCAGGCTGAGCTGTGTCATCCACCTTAATGACATACGAAGTCTTCCCCCGGGCAAAGGGAAGTTGTGCACCACAGTCCCTGAGCGCATCGGCGGCAGGGATGAGCTTGACCCCAGGCTCCTCATAGCCCCCTGGGACACCCTCTCCCCGCCTTATGCCAGTATGTTACTGTCCTTTAAACACCTCCATGTCATCATCGCACTGAACCTGGGAAGGAGATGGGGATCGTTAGCATGCTGGTTGTGCAGGGGTGGACACTGAGGTCCAGAAACAAAACACTACACATGGCCACCCACCAGTGGCGCCCACAGATGGGGACCCCGACCTGAGCCGTGTGGCCCTCTCCACTGCCCTGCTTAGTGAGGGAATGGACTCCTGCCTCTCCAACCCTGACTGCAGAACTCTGGGCCGGCCTCTGTGGTCCCATCGCCAGCAGGGTGGCGGGACCTCTGCTCGGACCAGACTTTCCATCTGATATTCCCCCCACCAGGAGCCCTCAAAGCCCGTTCCATGTGTCCTTGACACACAAGTCTTCCCAAGGCTGGGACGAGGGTGAGGAGAGAGAGGCACCCAGGCACCTAATTTAAGCAGCTGCTCACTCTTAGAGTCATACAAGTGCCACCGCCTTGTCGTGAGGATTAAATGAAATAATCAGGTGCTTAGACCCAGAACCTGGAACACAGGAAGCACTATAAAAATCTTTGGTACTGTTGTTATCAGTAGTACCAGTAGTGCTATAGTAGTAGTACTGAGAGAGTCTCCATTCCTTCTTCTGTCAATGCATAGACTGTGAGTATTATAAAGTTATGTGAATGGGAGCTATTGTTCCAGAAGGCCTTACTTTGGGGGCTCAACTGTCCCTGAACAAGAACCATTTATTTCTGTCCTATTCCATGGCCACAGGTGACCCCCTACGCTGCCCTGCCCACCTTGCATGCCAAGCTTGGGTTCCACATTGGAACTGGCAGAAGCCACCGAAAGATCTCAGGCTGGAAGTGATATGGCAACTCTGTGCTTGACAAAGTTCCCTGTGGCACCGTGCTCTTGGACCGGAGAGAGCTGGGGCAGGGGCAGGGAGGCCAGTTAGAGGCAAGTGAACGGTCCTGACCAGAGGCAAGGACGTCTGAAGTAGGGCAGTGGCAGTGGGGACAAGAAAGGACCAAGCAAGAGAGTAGATGGGAAAGTAAAATCTGTCCCTCACTCCTGGAAAAACACTGTGGATCAGTGATACCGTCTTCATCCCCCAAAGCAAACAGATCCTTCATTAGTGCTAGCAGTTGAGAGCTGTGTGAGGGCTGGTACTCACTAGCTGCTAAACATGCATATAAAAGGAAGCACACCATATGCTCTGATGAGCTGATGCCAATTGGCCCCACTCAGATATATAGTACTTTAATTTTAACACTTTATTTGAACAAAAGTCTACTTCTAATGAAGCTCAGGATTCCCGGTGTCTCTTCCTGCTGGCCAGTTGGACTTCTTTTCTTGTCTCAGTGATGAAATGTCTCTTTTCAATAAGTAGGACCAGCATTCAGATGGCAAATCCACAGACTCGGAAACTTCATGGACAGGGAAAATCAGATGCCTTTGAAGTAGTGAACTCCCTGTCACTGCAGCATTCAAGAAAAATCTGGATGGCCACTTGATGGAGTGGTTGCAGAGAAGATTCAAACATCAGAAGGTGAATAGGATGAGAATGTTAGATGTGATGGTGACCTTTAAGGTGTTTAAGAGCCATGAAATTCTAAGAGGTTGAATCACAAATGTAGTTCTTGACTGATCAGGGGAACCCCGTAATCACAGCAGAGTCAGAATGAGGATCTAGGACTTTTCAGGCAAATTCAGAAGTTATAAACCACCTCAGGGAAGAAATCTGGACAACTCATCAGCCACAATGGCCCCGGGGCATAAAAATGGAGATCATCAGAAGAAAGAGTTTGCTTACTATGTCATCCTAAGGAGCCTGGCACAAAGGAGAACCCTCCTTTAGGGCTAACAATTAGAAAAACACTTCGATCTCTTTTGTGTAACTGACCACATGTCTTTTCACTTTGGCTACTAGGAAGCTCAGAACGTGATTGGTACATGAAAATATAGTAACAACTGTGCAGACCTTGGTTTGTCATCTGTGCTCTCTCCTATCCTGCCTTACTACCCTTCTGGTCCTTTATTTTAATGTATACCTTTGCAATCCTAATTTTGTTTTTAATCCACAAACTCCTATAAACTCTCAAACACAAGAAGGGAAATAAATAATAAACCACCAGTTCCGGGCTCCTACTGATAAACCGTGAGGAAACAGCAGGGGGAGCGGTGGACTGGGGGCCACTGGAGTTGTCAGCATTCCTCTGCCACAGTGAGAGCTTGGGGAAGATGCTCCCTGGAACCTGTCCTTTTCTGTAAGAATGGGCCGCAGCACTAGCTGGGATTGGGCTTTGACTCCCAAGAACCCCTCGCCTCAAGTTGTCCTGCCCAGGTTCTCAACTGCACCTCCAGCTGCTGCCCCTCCACCAAGTTCAGGCCTCCCCTAGATTTGAGGTCTCCTGCCTATAGCCAACCCCCTAGGCTTTTTATTTATCTTCTTAAACAATACATGTAGACAGTATTCATTACGTTCCTTGCACTGTTCTGAATACTTCCATCTAGTGATTAACATAGATTTCATAAAGATTTTATGAGACAGGTACTCTTACTACGCCTATTGTACAGATAAGGAAACCAAGAAGTTAAGTAAATCACTAATATCTGACAGCCGGATGCAGAACCCAGGCAACCAGACTCCGCATTCACGCTCTTAACTATATGTTCTTTGAAATCCAATCATGACTTTGGCTCCACTCCCTGACCCTATTATGATCTCTGACCTACATTATCAGCTTTCCTGGATTATTGCCCTCCTGCCATCCAATTACGCAAAGACTATTCCAAGGGCCTACACTGGGTCAAGCTCTATGCTGGGCTGTGGACAAGCATGAATCCCGTGTGATCTTACCCATCGGCAGCTATCGATTTGAGGACAAGAGTCAAGCATACACCCCACTCACCAGAGGCCAAAGAGAAATGAAATCAATGCTATGTGGAAGTTCAAGCAAGGGGTATGTCAATGGGACTTCCATTGCAGAGATGGTGACAGAAGAGGGTGGGAAAGAACATTGCAGGCAGAGGGGAAAGCACGAGCAAGTCCCCAAGGCATGACAGTAAATGGGATGTGTCACAGGCTCTGACGCTTGGCTTTCTCTCCAGTCTCAGCTTATATCGCTTTCCCCATTCACCTGTTATTAATACACATTTGTTGAGTGTATGAGTCTAGGTACTGAGGGCAATCAAGAAGGTAGCCTTACTCATGGCCCTTACAAGGTAATGGAGAGACAGAGTTCATGAACAAATAAGAGGAATTCGCCAGGAGCAGCGAATGTGAGGAAGAGACAATGTGGGTGGTGATGGGACAGCAAACGGGGGAAGGTCACAGTTACAGGGGGCGGGGGGGTAAGGTAACATTTTAGCACATCCCAAATGGAATAAGGGAGGGAGCCACGGGGACGTCTGGTGTGAGGATGACACGGGCAGAGGGGACAGAAAACTGCAGGTGCCCAGAAAATGAACTACGTTTGCCATTTTTGAGGAACAGCAAAATGAGGCCCGCGGGAGACAGGAAGCGGGGAGAACGGGGTCTAAGCCATAGGGGGGCTCTGCACAATGCGGGGTCCTGTTTGCTAGAACGTGGTCTCCGGGGTTGGCATTCAGGGCAGCAGGAGGCCATGGGGAGCCAAGCCCCTCCAGCCACATGAGCTTCCTGTTCCCTGGGAAAGCCCTGCCTCAGGGCCTTACCTGTGCCGTGCCTCCTGCCAGGAATGCCCCCCATCTCTTCACTGAGCCATTTTCTATTCCCCTAAATGCAGTCCCTCGGGGAAACCGGCCCTAACCCTCCTAAACAAATTAGATTCCCCTGCTAAACAACCTCAGCACTCCATACTTCCCTTCTGTGGCTTTTATCAAAACTACCATTGCATAATATAAACCATTACATAACTTAACTTTCATTTTTTACTGTTTCTTCCAGTAGACAGTCGTTCCGTGAGACGACTCTGTGTGCCCTTCCTCTTTCCCGTTACCTTCAGCACAGGAGGGCCTCTGAGTCATAGACGTGCTCAATCGATATTTGTTGAATAAATGCAAGAACAAATGAAGTGATCGATACAGATGAGAGGACGGGTTGGAGCCTCTAACCCAGGGACGGGGAAGCGATTTTGGCCAATAAACCATAGAAAGGCCCGATGCGGACTGTGCTTCAGGGTAGACTTCGGCCACGCCCCTGATGACCGCGGACAGGAGCCGTGGACAGGCACTGAGGCTGCAGGCCAAAGAATGGAATGCAGCTTAGTAAACTATGAATATGTGGTGGACTCCTTGCCCTATGTAAAATTTTCATATTCAGAATAGTTTGTATGTTGGAGATGCTTTCATGGGTTTGGGGAATCACAAAGGCCTCAGGGTTTCCCTTGGGGTGTGGTTATGGATGGTGACAATAATCATCAAACAAACACAACAATAAATAGCAAGGGCCAAGTCGGAGAAATCATACTAATGGGAGTTAGGAGAACTGGGTTTGTACAACCATTCATTCATTCATTCATTCATTCATTGTTCATGCAGTAAGTACTGGTTATTGACCACAAACTAGAGGCTAGGCCCTAATAGGCCTTGGGTTTACATTCTGTTTGCCACCACCTTAGCACACGAACTTGGACAAGTCATTTAACCTGTCTGTATGGGGAGGACAAGGACCCTCGTTTATAAGGAAATGGTTTTCCCTATCAAAGGAAAATGCAAAGTCCCCCAGGATTTGAGCTGAGTCTGCACCTGGGGAGAGATGATGTGATAAAAGCCCTTCAGTCTGTCCCCTGGGTTTCCTTTCCCCTTTGGAGTTCTCACTTTGATTCTGGCTGGCACGCCCAGAAAGTCTGGCATGGTCGTCACCGTGTCCTCCATAGCCTGGCAGAATCCCTTCTCGTTCCTCAAAGCTCTCACCAAACATCAGGACTCCCAGAACCTTCCCAGCTTCCCTATTCCCAGGAGCAAAACGAATCCCTCCCGACCCGGCCCGCTTTGAACGCTCAGCCCATCAAGCTACGCAGGTGACCACTTCATGTGCCTTCTAGTCGGGTTCATCTGAGAACCATGTTTTTGCCCCTGTCCCCCGGCCTTTGGCTGAGTGTCTGGACCAGAGTGCATTCTCTGAAGCTAAATGGATAAAAAGTCACCAAGTCAACAGGATAGCTGACAAACCATGCATTGGTAGGAGGAAGTCCAAGCAGACTTACCATGACCCAGAACGAAGAGACTTCTCAACCAACCCAGCAAGAACGTCCGTAACTGCTCACTGAGGGGCACCACGAGACCCCGGGACATTGTGGGGCTTAGGGTCAATGCAAACTGCCTGTCGGAGAAGATAGAATGGCAGTCAAGTATTCTTTTCTTTAATAAAATTACATTATACCCCATACCTTTGCAATGTAGAGGCTGGTGTAAACTTGGGAAAGTCACTTAACCTCTCTGTAAAAGGAGAAAAAGAAGATGGTGGCATTTTGAGTGGTCTGTGCAGGGATGTTCCCAGGTCTCCAGATGGGAGTTTGAGCCTCAGGTGACACACCCTTGACGCCTCTCATGCCGTGGGCATCTCTGGCTCAGGGTTGCTAATACTGTTTCTAATAAAATGTTAGTAATTAAGAGACAAATACAAGACATAAATCCTTAAGTAGAGGAGTTGTTCCAGATATATAGCAAAGCTATATCTCTCACTATATTGCTTTAACTTTGCCTAAAAAAAATGAATTTTTGTTTGTTGAGTATTAACTCCGTGCAGGCATTTGGCTAAGGGTTTTGTACGTGTTATATAATATTATACAAAACTAATGAAGCAAAGTGGGGGAAGGTGTTTTCACATTTTCCCTTAGAACACCTCTCAGGAAGAAAATACAAATACCATGGCGAGCAATCTTTTGATAGAGCATTTGAGTGAGAAATGAGATACAGAGAGACACGCTGAAGTAGCAGATGAATGCTAACATTCCTTCTGATGGACAGTCGGATGTTCACTACGTGGCAGAATGGAACTGTCCAGAAATAACCGAAGTGAGGCTGAGGACTGTGCTCAGGAGGGAGCTTGGGGTCTGTGAAAATCCCACGGTGGGATATGTGATGAAACCTTCTTCCACATAACCCTTAGGAAATCACCAGAAAATTCTTCCTTATTCCCTAGGGCTCTTGGGACATGAGGATTATTTAGCAAGATACTAAGAAAATCTGAGGTCAGCAAAGGCAGCAGACATAGGAGGACAGACACAAAGCTGGATTGCATTTAACCCACAGCCTTGTGAGGTGAAAAGTGCTACCCTCATTTTACAGATGCAGAAACTGAGGCTCATACAGGTTAACAAACTTGTCCGACATACATAGCTTAAAAGGCTGGGCAGTCGTTCAAATCAGGGCTGCTTGATCTCAAAGGCTATAATTTTAATCCTAAGAGACATGTCCCTCTGTTATAGTACTATGATTATTTACTGATGATCAAAAATTTAATAAGTTTGATTACTGCTCTAATCTTACTTTACTCTGTATTAATAACAGGAGAGAGAGTTGTACGCAGAATGGAAGAAGAGGAATGCTTCCAGCCAGGGAGTATAAATAGCCCACTGATCTCCCATCTTCAGAAAGGGACCAGAAGTGTAATTTCAGCAGGAGGGGCGAGTGCATGTTCGGGGGAGGGGGGGCAGCCTCTTTGCACACATGGGCACACGTTGTTGAAAATGAGATTTGAGTTATCACTGCCATAGTCTCGACAAACACCCACCATGGAATGACATCACTGCCAAAGCCCAATTAGCTCAGAGAAGACCCTGGCACTGGATGATGTTCCTTCAAGATGGCATGAAATTCCAAATATAAATTGGGTCCACACTGGGCGATGATTCAAGGAATCGAATTGGCCAGTTCACAGGACAGCTTGGAAACTAGAAATTCTTTATACAGGCTTTTGAAACTCTATCACCCCCTAAAAAGACAGAGGTATGATTGCATCCCAGATGTCTCAGTAAACATCTGGAGAAAGAAATGCAGAAGTTCTCCGCAATGGTGTGGTTACCACCTCATAAATTATACTTATAGAGGAGGGAGGAAAACCTTCCCAAAATGCATTCTCCTCTGGAGTTACTTTGTCATTTCAGGAAAACAATTATTAAATATTTAAAAGAGCAAAATTCCTTGCTTTCTATAGCTCTTTACAATTTACTACATGCTTTCGTGTACTTTATTTGATCTTCTCCATCACAACAACCCAGCATGATGGATGCAATTATTGTTGCTATTTTCTAAATGAAAACCTGAAGATTAGGGAGGTATATTTTGAGGAGTATTTGAGAGCAGGGATTTTGTGGGCCATCAGTATGTTTCCTAAGGCCTGACAGATCGCAGGGATACTCTAAATGTGAATGGAATGAAATGGAATGAAATACAAGTGGAAAAGAACTGAGTAATTTTCCCAAACCAGAAAGTAACAGCAACAGAACTCACAGCTCAGTGCTCATTTCTACCTGATGTGCTGCCACATTATTTGGTCAGATGTGGCCCATGCACCTGTTTTGTGTCTGGACATGTGATAAACACTGAAGGACCAGAAGAGCATGGGGGAAGGCCAGGTGTGATAGGATCGTAAGACATGGTCCCTGTGGAAGACTGAATAATATATAAATGACCAGACCATGTACGATAGACTCTCAGTTAACCAGCACCCATGGGGATTAGCCAATACCACAAAATGTAAGTAGACTCTTAAATAACCATTCTCCCGGCTGCTTGAGAGTGCCGGTTGCTTGAGTTCTGGTTAATGGAGAGTCTACTGTATAAGAATAGAATTCTAACCTACAATCTGCAGTCACCAGTCTAGGAAGTGAATATCTGACTACATAAGAAGAGTGTAAGAGTTAGGTACTCAGGACTGTGGTTGACAATGAGCTTTTAGGAATGTACAAGGGAATCCTATTAGAACTACAAGATTCTTCATCAACCTGATAAGACGTTAAATCTCACAGCACTTAGTGATTAGTCTGTGCCGAGCATTCTTCAAGGGGCTGTAGATACAACAGTGAAAAACATGGTGCATGCCCTCAGAGTCCTTGCCATCACTTACTTTCAGTTAAAATGTGAAGGAAAAGGAAGGAAAATGCCAGGAAAATTCGAAACCAGATCGTAATAGAAGATGAAAATATCCTCTTATATAGAAGATGTAGGAAACACCCAATAGTGATGAGAAACCAATACGAAAGGCTATCAATATATTCTTGGATGTTTATACACTAATGCCCAGAGTATGGACATACACAAAGTCACCCTAAAATGTTAACATTTACTAGGAAGCATATAGAACTTAATAGTCTTGGTATCAGCTGACTTTAAACTTCCTCCCATCCTTCTCATCCTCCAAAGACCATGAGAATAATTGCTTAACTCTGACATACTTGTGATCATGTCACTCTTCTGCTCACAACATTTCAGTAACTCCCCATTACCCAGTACATGCTTTTTCAAGGCCTTCTATTATGTGATTTCAATAAATCTTCCAAAAACCCTACCCCAAAAAGATCATTTGTTTCAGTCTATTGTATCTACATGTGACTATGTATATTTAAATTGATTAAAATTAAATTAAAGATTCAGTTTATCAGTTGCACTAGCCACACTTAAAATGCCCAATGGCCACATGTGGCTAATGGTGATAGTATCGAACAGTACAACTAAAGAACATTTTCGTCATCACAGAAACTTCTATCAGACAGCACTGTTTTGGGCTAATCACCAGTCCCTGAACACATTATTTGATTTCTCATTTGTGTGTCTTTAGCCATTCTGGTCCTTCTCTCTAAAATACCCTTCCCCATCTTTACCTATTAAAATTATAGACATTGTTAAATTTTCAGTTCAAATGCCACTTCCTCCAGGAAGCTTTCCTGAGTAAAAATTAATCAGCTGTCCCCTGTGTCCCTTTGAGCTACTTGGAACTACTATTTTTTTCACTAATCATACTCTGACTTGTTCTAAGGTCCTTTTGTAAGTAGCTATTTCCTCCATCAAAGAGCAAGTTCTTTCAGGGCTTTGTATCTAGTCAAGTGTCTTACACATAGTTAAGGACTAGAAAACTTTGGCCTCTGTTGCATATTAGTGGAACTAATATGCAAACCAACAGGAGGTAGAAGGACAATATCCAAAGGATGATATGTGTGGTAGGCAGAATGGACTCCCAAAGATGTCCACATCTTAATCTCCAGGACCTATGAATATATTAATTAGGTTCCATGGCAGAGGGGAATTAAGGTGGCTAATCAGCTGACTTTAAAATAGGGAGATTACTCTGAATTGTCCATGTGGGCCCAGTGTAATCACAGGAATCCTTAAACACAGAAGAGGAGGTTAGGAGAGAGAGAGCCAGAGAGATGGTAGTGTGAGGACTTGGCTCAACAGTGCTAACTTGGAACATGAAGGAAGGGGGTTACAATCCAGGAAGTGCAGGCAGCCTCTAGAAGTCAGCAAAGGAGTGTGAATGGATTCTCCCTAGAGCCTCTGGGAAGAACACAGCCCCAATGACACTTTGATTTTAACTCAATGAGACCCATTTTGGACTTCTGACCCCCGAAACTATAAGATAATAAATTTGTATTTGTGTAAGTCACTGAATTTGTGGTAATTTGTTACAATAGCAATAGGAAACTAAGACAGAGTGATAAATATTATATAAGTCAAGATGCATGACTCTTGCATGGATCAAAAACTGACAATATTTGTTTCCTTCATCTAGAACTTCACCTCCAAATATTTGTCCCAGGAAAATAATCAAAATTCCCACGAAGATTTCTATCAGGATGATCATTTATTTTATAGTGTTATTTATTCCAGAAAAAAAGCCCAATAAGAAGGGATTGCTAGCCATCCACACAATACAGTATTATGTGGCCACTTAAAAAAAAAAAATCACTTCTTTGAAAAATGTTTAGTGACATGAGAAAGCTGATGATCAAGTTTTAAAAGCAGGATACAACATGATATATGATCCAAATTTTGTAAAAGTTGAAATACATCAAAATGTTAATGATAATTTAAGAATATTTCTGATTTAATAAAGGTTATATTTGGGGAATAAGATTAAGGGAGATTTTAGTTTTCTCTTTATACATTTCTGTATCTTCCACATGTTCTATAAATGAGCAGGAGTTACTTTTATAATCAGAAAAATAAACTATTTGCTTTATAGAAAGCAAGCCCCTCAGGTAACAAGAACCACAAAATTAATCATGCCTTTGACTGAGTAATCTCATTCATGAAAATATATCCTAAGGAAATAATTCAAAACAACAAAATCTCGTATGTAAAAAGGCTTTTATAGCAATGTTATTTATGATAGTTTAAAATTGGAAGCTACCTGAACATCCAGCGATTTAATTATGATAAGGCAAATTATAATATATTTGCTTGACAGCATATTGGGAATTCCTAAAAACAATTAAAACAAAGACTATCTAGAAATACAGAATAATATGAAGTAAAAAGCCCTAGCACAAAACACAAAACATCTACAATTATAAAAACTACTTACATGTGGATAAGGACGGGGAGAAGAGAGAAATTATGTTAAAGAAATCGTTATTATGCTAAAGAAAAGGGGTTCTGAGAGTAACCTGTATAAAGTTGTTTCAATAAGAAAGACAACTATTTGATGAGACACACACCGGCGTGTAAGTCAAGAAACCTGCAGTGGAAAAAGTAGTGAAGAGCATTAGAAACATGACAGAAATAAAAGCATATCTGCAAGAAAGGACACTAGAGACCACCCACTCAAGGACATGTATCTTTATTTATCTGGCTAACCAATACTTACTGTGCCTGTTTCCTCACATATGAATACAACTGTAATGAAAAACAAGGGAATAACACACACAGAATTCAGAGTTAGAGTTACTCTTGGGGTATTAGAAGGATCCCATTGAGGAGGAGAACACAATTACACGAGGATCAGCAATTTCTTAAACTATATCTTAAATTGGGTACCTGGGTTTGTTATTATTATTCTCCTGATGTGTCACAAGTGCTTACAACAGTGCTTGGCACATATCGGCTCACACAGGAAATTATTTGTAGAAGGAAACTTTTCAGTGGCTCTGTAAATACAGCTCAAACTATTTAATACGGAGCTCTAAGAACTGGCTTCTACATAATTTATTAAAACCTCTGATTCTCCACCTAATCCACAATTACTTTTGTTCGTTAGTCACCAAACACACAGGACTTTTGGTGCCTCTGAGATTCTGCCTGGCTCTTTCTTTTCCCTGGAATATTCTTCCTCACCTAGAGAGCCCCTAATCCCAAGGTCAAATTCACCACAGCTGTTTTGCAAAACTTGGATGGTCTCCCTGATTACTTTCTTCTCTGTGTTCCTATGGTGTTTTTCCTTCAGTGCACCAGCATCTGACTTGCACTAATCAGTATAATCTCTCGCTCTGCTGCTTTGTTGCTTACAAAGTCCTCTTAGCCCCATTATACTTGCAATAACACTGCCAGTCTTATTAGCCCTCTTAACAGATGCAGAGTCCCGGTGAAATGACTTACTACCTTCACAGTTGATTAAGTAGAAAAGCAGGACTTGAATACTGGTCTTCAGATTCAAGCAGCCTTTAAAGGGACAGGCTTCTAGGGCAAGAGAGGGCAGAAGAAGTTGAGGGGATAACACTGGTCTCTAACAATACAGTCAGCATGTGTAAGATGAGAAAGGGCATATTCATGAGAACTACAATAGGCCATGAAGATCAAATTCAGTATGGCTAAGATACATAAGTTATACCTGCTAAGGTAAACAGTAGAGTGGGCTAAAAAAAAAAATAGACCACGAAGTTAAATAAAGAAAAATCAAATGAATTCAACAGAATGGGCCTACCATCCTACCAGGAGATGGAAAATAGCAGACCAGTCTTGAAGCAGGAACCATGTCTTATTTTTCTCTTATTCCAAGTACCTAATATAAGCCTGGCACTAAGAGGGGACTCCATAAATGTTGAATTGATTAAAGAATGAAAGGACGTGCAATTTTAAAAAGGACAATTAGTTTTTAGCTTTCCTGCAACTGTTTGCCTTCAGTCACTAGGCCTTTCCAGTTCAGGAGAACTGAGCAATTTCTTACGTGCTTAATAATTCAAATCCTAAAGCATTTCTCTATAGCTCAAAACCCAAACAAAATATTCATTTGTTTGGCCCAATCAACAAGTATTTAGGTAGTAAACTCAATTTAGAATGTGTTACACAAGAAACATCTGCTCTGTGTTTTATACTATCCTTAACATTTAAAACATGCACAATGCCTGATTTGAAATGCACAAAAGACATCCTCAGGACCAAAAGCCACAGATCCAAAGAACAGAAAATCCACAAAGCAAGAAATCTAGATTTGATATAGAGAAATGACTCTGATGAAACTAACAGAAACATGGAATTAAAAAGATATCACTTAAAACCTCAAGGGCTTTTGAAACCATCCTATGAAATATCAATGGCTATCCACTTCATAAGTGGATCATAGAAAATATATTTTTTGGAAAATTGGTCATTGGACAAATCAGCCTTTAGTAACATGCTTTTCTGCAAACTAATTCTTGTGGAATTGACCTTGAGCCGAGGCTGAATACTGAGACCAGGCATTGTGTGGCGTTTCATAGCCTGAGCCATTGAGCCAATCCATTGTCCTTAACTGACCACGGTTCTGGGCTACACACCAGGCAAAGAACAGGTCTAGGTTCAGACAAATTGAGTAAAAGGTAGTATTTACAATAAGAATTTAAAAGATGTGCCAAGAGGCACCTGTCCTGGAACAGACTAGGGGTCTTGCCCAATTGTCTTCTCTCTGTGCCTCAAATTTGTACTTTATCATTTAAGCAGGTAAGGGAGGATGTGGACAGAAATCCCTCTCATAGAATGTGTGCATCTACAGCAATGGACTCTGCCATCTCCAGATCCAAACAGCATTCATTCATTCTTTCATTTAGTAAGTATTTATCCAGTGTCCATGCCCTGCTCTACGGGCTGGAATACAGTAGTGAACAAGACAAGCAAGGTCTGGGTTCTCACCAAGCTTACATTCTAGAGGAAGGAAACAATAATAAGAAAATATCAGGAAATGGAAAGTTAAAGCCCCACAAAGTCTTTGCTAGTGTAGTCAATAAGGTGTTTAGTCTTTATTCCACCTTGTAGTGAGAGTAGACAAACACATGTCATTAAACTGCAGATCTACTCAGATGCTCGGCAGTCCCAGAAAGAATTTGATTATGGGGGTGGACAGGGAGAATTTCTCTAACTATTTTGTCCAATTTCTAAATGGGAACTCACAGTGTTTGATGAATAATGAATGTGAATAATTAATGCATTTAAGAAAGGAAAATTTCTTACCTGTCAGTTACTTATCTTGGAGATTACACATCTATCACTCCTCCCGCAGGGGACTAGACTCATCTCCATAGAAACAGGGGCAACCCAGAATGTTAATTACACCTCAATGCCAGATTTCCCTGCTCAGAATGTGACTCACCATAAGAACTTCTAGGACTAACCTGTTCTGAAAAGTAGAGAATTTAATTGATCTGACATTTTTTAAAGCCCCAAATAATAAAGTATCTTAATAAGTCTAAGAAACCATCAAAAGACGAACTCTGTGTCCACACATCTGGGAAGGGATTGCATAGAAGCACATGCATCCTCTGAGAAAGAGTTTGAAAGAAAGAAATGGACACTTGACCTATTCGTGACATAAGTGTCAGCACATAGAACAATGATAAGCACACAGTAGATGCTCTCATTGAATATTATTGCTATTGTTGAATGTTGTTGAATGAACCACCAGTTCCGTGCTGTGAAGATAAAACAGTTTTCATTCTTATGGTGACATTGTACATAATGTCTTTTTGATATCTTATTTCACTTATTCCTTATAACAACCTAAAAAACAGGTACACAATATTCTATCCACAATTTTTAAAACTCTAAAAATCAAAAGTTTGGGGGGAATTCATATGATTACAAAGCTTTATGCAAGCTGAAATGAGCCTCTTCACAGTCTTTATCCTATTTACTTAAATATCAATAGTTTGCTGTAGAAATATTAATGTGTTTGCTTTCAGAGACAAAGTCCACAGGTCTTACAGGGTTTGTTCTGCTCTATATATATCACAGGTAAAATATTACCTTACTAAAATCTGAAAAATCCTGAACTGCGAAATACAGCTTGCCCCAAGAATTTTGGTTGGAGCATCATGGACTGGCATTGTCATCCTGATTTTATAACTGGAATTCTTTTGCTCAGGAAACTTAAGTAATTTACCCAAGATCAGAGAGCTAGTAAATAGATACTTAAACCCAAATTCTCTGATGCCAAATCTTCTTTGGGGGTGGAGCGGGTGTCTCTACTACATACAAACTTCAAACAATCTAAAATTGAATATTAAGATAATTGTCTATCTTATAACATAAAAAAGGTCAGTTATCAGAGACAGCACACACTTGGTCATTGCAGCAGAAACTGAGGAAGAACAAATGGCATAGAGTCTGGAACTAGATGAAGGCTGTCTCATGTAGAGAGACCTCTGCTCCCTAAAGGAAATGACTTCTGAAATTTAATCTCATTCTCCAGTATGTAAAATGTTCGTGCAACAGGAGCTGATCAATGGTTGTCCTGCAGACTTCTTTGAATAAGTCAGATGTGACCTAACATGATACTATAATGCCACATACACTTTTTTCTAATTATAAGTCTTGTATTTGGTAGTAAATGATACCTAGGTCTCTCTGTTGGGAAGAAAGAGTAAGAAAACTTAATTCTAAGACTGGTACTTGTATCCGTCAGGATAGTCTAATTTATGCTGCAGTAACAAACAAGCACAAGGCTCTGTGGCTTAAAACAACCAGTGTTTGTCTTGTGTTGGCATTACATGTCCAGCGCAAGAAATCGGGAGAGGCTCCATTCATTGTAATCACTCTGGGATCCAGAATGACGATATAGTCACTATTTCAAATACTGCTAGCTACTTGACAGAAGGAAAGAGAAGGCAACAGAGCATGCACTCTCCTTAAGCTTCTACCCAAGAGTGATATATCGTCATTTTTACTTACACAGTTTATTGGTCAAAGTAAGTCTTTAATCACACCTAATATCAAATGGGCAGAAATACAAAATTCACGACTTTTAAGATTTTCGATTAATTTGTCTATTGGATAAATATTTTCTTGAGTGCCTGCTAGTAGTGCTAAGCACTGTTCTATGCAGTGGAGGTTTTTTTTTTTTATTGTATTAAGAGTTATGTAGAAAATAAAGCAGGCTAAGGGGTGATGAGTGACAGGGCTGGGATGGAGCCGTGAAAAGTGAGTCCAGGGAAGCACTCTGTGAATAAGAGGACTAGAAGAATTGAGGGAAGGAGTAGGGAAAGAGATATTCTGCCTTTGAGGCTAAAACAAGACACCCAGAACTCAAATTCCAAGAAAATCCAGAATGAATCCAAAAAGAGAGAAAGAGGTGAGGCAGACACAGCTCCTACCCGTGGGGCTGAAGCCGTGGGGCTGTTTCTCCCTGTAACACACCTTCCCACTTCCTTCTTTTTCTGACTGAAACAACACGTGTAACAGAACACTTCCTCTTTCCCGTGGTGAAGCAACATGCAAAAGCATTTTATCTCAGGAAAGAATAGCAATCAACAAGTGTTCCATGAACAAATAAAATTATCCACCATTTACTGAGCAAAACCTATACTTCAGGAAGTGTCCTAGGTGTTTCATTTATTTACTGATTTATTTTTACACATGGAAACTAGGGAGCTCTAGTTACTACATATTGTGCTGCAGGGCCAACAGACAGCATGAGCACTAAAGGATACATGCAGGCAGGCAGCTTCAACCACACACATGCACCCAAGGCGCCGTGAGTCCTTGCTCATGACTTTGCCCTGGTTTCTAGCAACAGGGTCCAACCCCCTTGGCCCCATGCTTGGAGCAGGAATGTAGGAGAGGCTGCTGTACCTAGGCTCCAAGAGGCAAGGGTGAGACCCAATCACCTGCCTGAACAAGACGACGTGAACCAACAGACACTGACGCCCTTTAGCAAAGGGGCCCATAATGCAATAACTTTATTTGAAGCCGACTTTCCTAGCCTCCTCAACCTTTGAAATACAAAAAAGTTTTTAAATAGACTATTCTTTTAAAAATACATTTCATTCAGTACATGTTTTGAGCTGTAAAGCGGCAGGAAAACAGGGCCTCTTTCTGTACCACCCTGAACACATCCAGTCTTGTCTGTCCTAAGTGTTTTAGATACTTTATTTCAACGAATAGGATTGTTGTAATAAGGATAAGATATATAGGATTATTATCATCACCATTTTACAAATGAAAAGCTATAAAGAGGGGTGACTGATTTCTGGAAGGGCACGCAGATTTCTCTGGCAAAGACCGAGTCTGACGACCAGGCCTGTGCTCCACGTTACCACTTTATACTTCAAACGTTTTGGGAGAAAAACTTGTGAAAAGTCACGACCACGTGCATTCTTGTTTGGTAATTAAGAGAAGAAATTGCCCCTATAAGAAGCTGTGGTACATATATACAAAGGAACATCACTCAGGCATAAGAAAAGATGAAATACTGCCAGTTGTGACAACAAGGATGGACCTGGAGATCATCTTGCTGAAATAAATCAGGGAAAGTTGAGAACCGTATGACTTCACTCATATGTGGATGTAAAACTGAAAGCAACAAATGAACAGGACAAACAAAGAAACAAATGATAGGTGCAGACAACAGTCTAGTAGTTACTAGAAGGGTAAGTGGGGGTGGGTGGCAGTAGAAGAGGGAAAACAGGGTCAAATACACAAGGGCTGTCCAGAAAAAATCCAGCCATAAATGCCTCTAATTTTCATATTGCATGGCTGGATACTTTCCGGGCAGCCCTTCTATGGTGATGGAAGGAGAACTGACTCTGGGTAATGAACACTCAATGCAATATATAGACAATGTAATACAGAAATGTACACTTGAACCCTATAAATTTTACTAACTAATGTCACCCCAATTAATTTAATTTCAAAAAAAAGGAAAGGGAACATTATCTAGGCCTCTTTACTACGGCATCATGTCTTCCTATAGGTAAGACAACCCACGGCTACTTCCTCACACCTTCAAATATCATCCGAAGGTCACCTTCTCAGGGACGCTTCCCCTGACTACCCATTAGGACTGCAATCCTTCTCCTCAGCCCTTCCTACCTCCTCTCCTCTGGCTCTGTTTCTCCCCACAGCACTTTGGGCCTTTTTATATGATTTATGTGTTCATTGTTTGTCATCTACCACCAGCCATTAAGCTTCATGGGTAAAGGAAATCCTTGTCTGCTTTTTAAAAATCACTTTTATTTCCCCCAGAGCATAGAAAAGTGCCTTATACTCAGTCAGTAATTATGAATGAATGGTGAGAATGAGTGAATGAATGAGTGAATGGATTCAGAGACTGGTCTCTTACTTAAGCAAGGGTTCTTAATCTTAATAGGCTTTGGGGTATCTGCTTATGCCTTCTAGTTACAAGCAATTAGGTGGGGGGAAGAGCATATCTGTGTGTATGATCAGAGTCTCAAAGAAGGCAATAACTCAAGGTTAAAAACCACTTCATGGGGTATAGTAATACCATGGAATATTATTCAGCCATGAAAAGGGAGGAAATACTGATCTATGTTACAACAAAGATGAAGCTTGGAAACATTATGCTAAGTGAAAGAAGCCAGATACAAAAGCCACATATTGCATGATTCCATTTATATGAAATGTCCAGAATAGACAAACCTATCCAGACATAAAGCAGTTTAGTGGTTTCCAGGGGAAATCAGAATGGGCAGTGACTGCTTAGTGGATATATTAATAGAATTACCATATGACCCAGCAGTCCTTCTTCTGGGTATCTACCTCCAAAACCTGAAAACATTTATCCATAAAGATATATGTACCCTTATGTTCATTGTAGCATTATTCAGGGTGACCAAGACATGGAAACAACAAAAATGTCCTTCGATAGATTGGATAAAGAAGATGTGGTACATACATACAATGAAATATTACTTGACCATAAGGAAAGATAAAAACTGCCATTCACGACAACGTGGATGGATCTTGAGATCATCATGTTAAGTGAAATAAGTCAGAGAGAAAAAGTCGAGAACCATATAATTTCCCCCATATGTGAGACATAAAACTGAAAGCAACAAATGAACAAGACATACAAGCAAGCAAAAACTCATGGACACAGACAACAGTTTAGTGGTTGCCGGAGGGTGAGGGCGGGGGGAGTTAGAAGAGGATAAAGGAGCCAAACACATGGTGACGGAAGGAGAGCTCACTCTGGGTGGTGAGCACACAGTGCAATATATAGATGAGCTATTACAGAATTGTACACCTGAAACCTACATCATTTTTATTAACCAATGTCACCCCGATAAATTTAATTTTTAAGAAAAAGTTAATGAACTTAACTTCCTCATCTTACCAATGAGAAAATTCCCGCACAAAGAGGTCAGTAGCTTATCTAAGATGACACCGAGAGTTAGGGTCAGAGGTCAGTTTGCGATGCAAGGCTTCTAAGTGCTCTGTAAAAACCAGGTGTTCCTAGGGGACAAGCCTTCCAGCAGAGACCTGGTAGGGGATTATTACTTTACATATTTAGCAGCCTAAGAATAAGCTGACATTTATCATAAACACAGAAAGGAAAAATTGGGAATTCAGTGGTAACAAATGCCCCAAATGCTTACATTCAGCCTCAAACAGCTCTGTCTTCCATTTGTGTTGTCTCCACTGGGCTGAAGCACAGTGACATGATGGTTTTACCTAGAAGTGGTCAATTACCCAGAATTTACCAGTCATGTTTTGTAAACACAGTTGGTGGCTTCAGTGAATAATGCAGGCCCACAGTGTCACTTCCATCCGTGGAGACACAGACCGTCAGAGCGAAGGGGCCTTGGAGATCTTCCCTTCTGGGGTTCCCCAGCCACAGTCAGCTGACCTTCAGGGAGGATGCTGATACTGCCTTGAGCTGGTTGGTGTCCAACACTCCCTTCCTCCTTAGAGACAGAGCCCATGTTTGGTGCCCTCCTCCTCCTCATCGTCGTATGCTCCCTCATCCTGAGATAGGTTGAGGGTTTGCAGTAAATGTTCTGAAGATGGAGAACCAGCCATCCTGGGAAAGACATGGAGGAGAGAACTTGAAAAAGAAGAAAGAATCCGCTAGAATAAAGTGAAGTTAGCAAAGCTCCTCAGTGTGTGGCTTGAGGTGAATGTTTAAAATCATTTAAACTAAACCGTCATTCCTTCCATGAAGGAGCTCCCCAGTGAATGGAAGTGACTTGTCCAAAGTCACAAGGTTAGGAAGCAGCAGAGTGAAGACTAGAACTCAGAACCCCCAAATTCCAGTCCCATGCCTTTTCACGATACTTGTGCTCAGTCTCCACCATTCTCTCTGAGGTAGAATAGCCGTGATTCACGACACACCAGGGCCACGTCAGGCACTGACCATACTACATATTGTTCACATGTCACAGCTTTGACTCCCGAAGTCACGGATTTTTGTATTATGTACCTATATCTCTTGGTAACTGTTACGGGGCTTATCGCATAGGAAGCATGTATCATTGTTTGATGAAATGGATGCTATGCATGGGACAGGTGAGGCAGGTGGGGTTCTCATATGATTAAGTTCTCTCACGACACATTGTCCTTTCCTCAAGGTGAAAGTCTTCTCTTCATGTCCCCTCCACCCCTCTTTTTTCCACCTGTTGAAAATTTTTAAGCCACAGTCGAAAGCTACCTCATGCTCTCTAGCAGAAAGGACTGGCACCAAACAGCCTTGAATCCGAATGCACCCCCTGACTATTGTTAGCTGTGTGTTACAGGCAAGTAACCTCTTTGAGATTCCACTTAACCAACTGTAAAACAGTTAATAATACCGACCTCATTTAATTTTTTGTGTGTGGAACAAATAACATAAAATATGTAAAATTCCTAGCACAACGTGTACCACATGGAGACTCCTCCCTCCTCAGTCTCCCACGGCCCTCTGCTTATTTTTCACTAGTTTATTTTCATTGTTTTACAGATTACTGGTGACTTTAGAATACTTCTGTCTTCCCACTAGACCATAAACTTTCTCAAGGGCATGACTATGTCAGAGAAATATTTGCATTTGCCTTACTATGACTTCCCACAGCATCTAAAATGATGCCTAGCACCAATGCGCACACAGAATTCATTTTTGTAGAATTGAATTCTATAGAAGTGTATGTATATGGTAGTGACGAGGGGAGCATATAATGTACGGAGCCTTTTGGATAACTTGTCTGCAAGGCAATTGCCCTTATGCTGCTGTCCAATACATTCATCTTCTACTTTCCCCCTAAGAACAGGTAACCACGTGTTTGGCAATGACACCCCCCTTCAAAGTGAGCATCTGAAGTGCTGACGCACCCTCACTGAGTGCCTGAGCTGTATTTCTGTGTTGGATCCTCATGTCCCCATGAAGAGGAAGTGGTATTTCAGGGATGGCAGATGACAACGTGATGTCACCCATCATCGTCAGTGCTCATTTCGTTTCTTCAATTTCAAACTAAGAAATGGTAGAAAAGGTTGTTCCTTTATCACATGGGTGGCCTATCTTTATTATTTATTAATAAAAATAGGGAAGGTTCTCTTCACCCTGCCCTTCACTAACAGAGCTTCCCATTTCAGTTCTTACCTCTTCTCCTAACTTTCTGGAAGAAGTAAAGGCCAGTAACTGAAACTTAAATAGTAAATTTATAAATCACATCCATCCACACCATAATCTAAAAAACTAAAAAACAAAAAATTAAAAATAATTATAGTAATACCTATGCATTCCTAAGATATAATTTAAAATGAACAAATGTCTACAAATTATTACCAGACAACATTTCCTGAGCTCTCGTTATGATCAAGTCACTATGTTTTGTGTTCAATTACTCATCCATCCCTCAGCCAGCCCTATATGGAGGGTAGTATTAACAGAGAGGGTAATATAAGCTACCCAAGGCCCCACATAGAGCTCGCAGGAGGCAGGCTGGGATGTGGGCCTGTGTTTGTCTGACACAGGAGGGTGCATTGTAATCATTACCTGTACTCCTTCTACACCTGGGATTGAGTCACGAGTTACTAATATGGAAGCTGATGATACATAGCCCTGTCCCTCAAGAAGCAGCTAACAATGTGCATATACATATATAATAATACACATGCATATATACATACATGGAGAATTACAACATAGAGTGATTGGCTTTTTATTAACACTATAAAAAGGGGCTATGGAGGCAGAAAACTGAATTCTCAGTTGAGGTCTGGTGACTGGAGAACACTAAACATCTGATCTGTGCCAGAGGGGGTTCCATGGACTTTCACATAGACAGTCCTACATAGTTTTTTTTAAATGACAAAGTACCCCTGTGTGATAAGTGGGTAATACTATCTCATGTTACAGATGTGAAAACCAGGTTTCATATGATAATAGCAAACACCTATCTAGCACTTTCTGTGTATTGGGTGCTTTTCTAAGAACTGTATCAATTCATTTAATCCCCATGACAATCCAACCATGTAGGTTTAAAGCCCATTTTAGAGATGAGGAACCTAAGTTCCAGAGTGCTTAAGTCATTTGCCCAAGGTGCCAGGGTTTCCCCATCAGTAAGAGGTGAAGCCAGATGGAGGGGCTCCTGTGTCCCTGTTCTCAACCATCATGTTACTGCTCTGCAGGGGTAGAAGAAAAAGTTACCACCTAGAAATGGAGAGAGCCAGGACTTGGTGCATGTCTGCCTTTCTGTAATATAGCTGACAATGCTCCTTTAAAAATCCATTTTAAAATATTTTGTACCCGAAAAAAAGAGACTGGAAATATAAGTTGGAGTAAAATGCCCTGAGTGCCATTGTAAAGAGAGAACTCTATTCTAGGCAAGAAAAAATAAACTTAAAGGATTTTGAGCAGAAAATAAAATATCAATATGATTAAATCCCCCGTGAGGAAAGAAAAAAGCTCACTAGAATGTGGGTGAGGCAGGAAGTAATGAATTTAATTAGGAAGATGCTGCAAAAGCCCCAACAATGAAAGCCTGAGGGAAGACAGGGTCAAGGTTAATGAAGGATCAGAAAGGGGGGATTTAAGAGAGATTTTAGAGATTGCATTGGCAGGACATACCCAATGTGGAGGGACCCAAAGAGGAACCCAAAGTTGTAGCTTAAATGACTAAGAGAATGGTGGTACTCTTAAATGATCTGGGTAATGCAGAAGGATATGAAAATTTTGGACATGTTGTGTTTCTGGTGCCTGCAAACCCTTCTGTGAAGCTAACCAGGAAAATGTCATTTCAGGAAGCAGGAATTATTTAGTCTCCTGGTCTCTGGCAGAGACTTTCCTAAGTAGCCTTCAGTATTGCATAAACCAATCAGCTCTTGTAAGATGTTTTAGCCAATAAAGCTGCAGTTACAACTTCTTTTCTGCAACAACACCTGGGTGCCATTCACAGAAAGCATCCCCTTAGCCACACCCAAGATATCATAGAACTTCAAGTTAAAGGAAACAGTACATCGTGCACAATTCCCAGAGTATCAGCTATCATTCAAAAACACAAAGTTGTTTTGTTAAGAATTTCTAATGACTTGGGGAATGTTCAGATTGTAAATCATGTTAAGTGGCCAAAAGGCAGAGAACAAAAAAATATATACAGTATATGCCTCAAAATATAATATGCATATATGTTCATATATATATATATATATATATATATATATATATATACATACATATATATATATATATATGTTACACATGGAAAAAACACTGGAAGAAAATGCACCAAAATGTTAGCGGAGGTCCTTCATTAAGCAAGTATTTATTGAGCACCTCTAATCTGACAGGCATTGTATATTCATTCGGTGTGGTGAGAAAAAATGGACCTGCACAATGCCCTTATACAGGTTACAGTTAGGGGACGAAGAGAAGCTAAGAACTTCAAGACACCTGTGAAGCAATCTGAGTGCCCTCAACCATGATGTTAATGCTTTGTAAGGGTGAAGTAAGATGTCCCAGATTCCCCGCAAGAAAGGGGACAGAGCCAACATTTGGACCATGTCTGTCGCACACAATGATACTGATTATTTTAGTGGCTCACCATTATCAAGTGTTTCTAAAACATTCAATTCAGTTCTCATAGAAACGATTCTCTTTTGCATTCGTATTTCATTGATTTACAGACTACATAATTGAGTTCTGTAATTACAATGAGAAGTATAACTGACATTGCTATATTTGTGAATAAACACAAGTGATTCTTGATGAGCATGGACCTGCCTGGTCGGGCAGCACAGGTGCCCGAGCACACTCAAGAACAGCCCATTGGCCAACACATTCAGCACGCTGTGGGCGTTTGTCCACATAATTCACAGAAGCAACTGAGAAAACACATCAACCCCATAAGTCAATTAAATAGAAACTGATTAAGAGAACTTATACTATGTCATATTTCTGGTCACATAACTTGAGATTGCTGTACATTAGGCAGCCAGATAAATTATACTGACCTCCCAGTCAGCTGAAATCTTATTTTCATTATTATTATATCCACTATTAAGTCACAATTCTGTGCTTGCTATGAACAGAATTGTGTCCCCTTCCCCAAAATCCATATGTTAGAGTCCCAACTCTCTAGTAGCTCAGAATGTAATTGTATTTGAAGGTAGGGCCCTTAAAGAAGTAATTACGGTAAAATGAGGTTATCTGAGTGGGCCCTGCTCCAACGTGACTGGTGTCTTTATAAGAAGATGAGATAAGGACACAGACAACAAAGACAACAAGCAGAGACTGAAAAGCAACCAAGAAGGCAGTCACATGCAAGCCAAGGAGAGAGGCCTCAGAGGAAGCCAACGCTGCTGGCACCAAGCTCTCAGACGTCCAGCCTCCAGAATGGTGAGAAATAAATACCTGTCCTTCAAGCCAGGCAGCATGTGGCATTTTGTTACGGCAGCTCTAGCACACCAGTACAGCGCGTCCCTCCCCGACGCACACGGCCAGCACCCAAATGTTGATGAAATTAGTGAGTGAATGAGGAATGTCTATGTCCCCCATCCTGTGTTTCCGTGTTTGGTTTTTGGAATCTTTACAGGAGGATCTTAAGAAAAATCAGTTTACGAAGCACAGGTGTGTTGTAGTTATCTGCCAACACTGAGATTTTAAGAGAAGAGAGTGGGCCTTCCCCTTCATTGATTTCTACCTCTTGCTCCTAGGACTGGGGAAAGGAGTGCCTGTAAGTTCCCATTTAGGGACATATCAAATGATCGGAGTTGAAATCCCAGCACTATTAGAGAAGAGCCAGTCCTCAACTGCATCTTGAAAGTCTTTACTTCCCTCGTGCTGGGCAACAATGTCTCCTGGGGCCTCACGAGGCCCCGGGGTGCACACAGACGAGGCTAAGACGTGAAAAGGCCAAGAAAATCGGCAGACAGCCAAGAAAATCTCCTAGGACTTTGATTGACAGATGGCATGTGAGGTCATGGGAACCAGGGCTGAACTTTCTCCCTCCCTTTTCCCTAAGGACAAGAATTAAGGTACTCTAAGTACCTGACATAGCACCTGGACGTGCTCTGAGCAACGTGACCTCAAAACTGGAATGCTAAATTACCTGGCTCGTTAGCATTAGCACAGAACGCCAGAGCCCACCTGAGCGTCAAGGGCACGTGCCCCAGCCTTCTCATTTTGAAAGGAAGAAAAATGAGGCTCTGAAAGGGTGAAGGTCTACTCCTGCTCTCATCATCGTCACTTCTTAAGCCTCTGCCACAGACGCCAAAGACAAAGTTGAACACATCAGTCTTTGGTATTGCCACTTTGTAAAGAGCTTTTCCCCCAACGTTCCTAGGGGGTGGCCGCTGGGCTTTGCTCACACACTTCTAGGAACAAGGAACTCACTGTTTCCTAAGGCAGTGAGGCAATCTTTGAAGAGATTCAGTTGTAATTCCTTTTATTGAGCCCCAATCTGCCTCTCTGCATCTTCCATCCATTGGTCTTCGTTATGTTTTCGGAAGTACCACGGAATCCATCTAACGCCTCCTCTCCATGACGGGCCTCAGATGTCTGAAAACAGAAAAGGACTTTTAATAGTATCCCATAGGTCATGGTTTTGAGCTACCTACTCATCCATGCTAACTGCCTTAAATCCTAATAGAGACTAGTCAAGAGACAGAACTACAACTGTTTAATATATGAACCCCTGGCCCTTGACCTGGAATGGAATTATCTGCGAATCACCCCTAAATAGATGGGGGGAAATGGAATGGGATTGAGTACCAGTAAAGAACAGAACAGCCTCTCCTAGTTTCTAGTTGTGTTATCTGAAACCCACAAATTCCCTGAATAACCCTTAGGACTATTTCAAGAAGCTCAGCCTGCAGTCTTCCCTCCTCCCTGCACATTGGTTACTGGCTCCCCCTGCCCCCTCCTATCCTCAGCCCTGTCACTTTTGCCCCCACACCTCCGGTGGGTCTTGCATGAGATGTATAGAAGGACAATCCATGAAGCCTCAAGCATCTACCAAACTCTTTCTAAGGGAGGCAGCCCCAACCCTGCTTTCTCCTGCTCTTCTCTTCCCAATACGCTTATTCTAGAAGTGAAACCAATACTGCTACCCTCATCTCAGTGGCAGGGCCCATACAAGTTAGCTACCCGTGAGGTGCTCTGTATGGAGGGGGTCTTAGCAAGCTGACCGAGCCCAGTCCTCTTTGCTGGGAAGCATAATGAGCCAAATCAACAAGAGGACCACCAGACCTTAGCAGTTCTCTTGAACAGCTCGAGACTGGATGGGAAAACGTGCACTGAAGAAATGGAAGCGTGGTTGATGAGGGACATTCCCATATTTCTTTGTAATAAGTTTGCATGTCTCATATGAAAACTCAAGAGTGGAAGGTTATAAAATCTGTTTGTTCCTGCTTTCCCCCTCTCCTCAAAGTTAAAGGGCAAGATATTTATACAATAACTTTTCTTTGTTCTCAGGGCTTTAGAATCCTTCCTCTGTATTTAGGACATTCGTAACAGGGATCTGATTTTACCTTGTCTAATAAATGAAACCTACTTGTATATAGATTAGAATTTTTCATGTTAGACCCTGGATACTGGGAGGATATAAAAGGATTTAAAAATTCCTTGGGGTGCAGGAAAGTCACAATGATGAGAGATGTCTAAAAAACCAAATAGCTTTATTAGGGATTCTTCAAGGAAGAAGACACTGACCCCCCATAATGCCATAGAATCAGAGGTTCCCCTTTCCCTCTTCTATTTTGTTCATTATGGGATGTGACAGGGAGGGATGAGCTTAAAATGTGGCAAGACAAGAACAGGTCGCAACTCATCTCAAACACCAGAAGCTTCTACCTTGCCAGAAATAAATACCTTGCTTTCCATTGCTATGCAAAAGAGTCATGTGAGATGTATTCAAGTGGGATCAGGTTTAGACCCCCCAAAAAAGTGCAACAAATTAATTTAGCAACTGTTCAAGTTATTGGAGATGCACACCGGACATGTAGGGATGAATAGAGCATACATGGTTCTTGCCTTCATGGAATTTATAATGAACCAAACCTTGCTGGTCCTTCAGTTGATTTTGGAAATAGAAGTCTTTAAAAACTATAGTGGTAAGAGAGTAAAACAATCCATCATTCCCTACACATCTTGCTATAAACTGAATGTATCTGTTGTCCCAAAATTCATATATTGAAATTCTAACCCCCAGTATAACGGTATTTGGAGACAGGGTCTTTCTTTGGGAGGTAATTAGGCCTGAGGATGGAGTAGTGCCCTTGTAAGAAGAAACACGAGAAAACCTGCTTCCTCTCCCTGCTCTGCACCACGTGAGGATCCCACAAAAAGACGGCCATCTGCAAACCAGTAAGCAAGCCCTTCACAAGGAACTGAATTGGCCAACACCTTGACCTTGGGCTTCCCACCTTCAAGAACTGTGAGAAATAAATTTCTGTTGTTTAAGTCACCCAGCCTAGGGTCCTTTGTGTTATACCAGCCTGAACGAGACATATCTGCATGTGCCTAGCCATGAGCACACAGCATCGGGGAGGGAGTGATACAAAAATGACACATGAAATGTGGACCCCGTCCATGAGAGCTCAGAAATCTAACTGGGAAAACGAGATTCACATGTGAAACTGTTGGCCCACAGAGCAGTTTAGAATCAAGTGCTAGATCGTGTGTACAGATGGTTAATAACTAGAAAATGTACAAAAAATGTTAAGTCTATGGTCTTGGCAACAAATTTGGAGGGAATTTAAGGAAGAGCACTCTGGCGTGGAGCTATCAGAAAAGGCTTTATCAAGTGGTGCCAGAGTCAAGTCTTAAAGGACGGGCAGGAGCTGGTGGCATTCTGGGCAGGAGTAAGGACACAGCGGCAAAAAGGAGGAACAAGAATGTTGCAGTGACTGGGGTGGGGTAACGAAGGAGAACCAATTAAATACCCGCAAATCGTGAATGTTATAAAACAAAGCCAAACAATTCCGATCACACCTAACAAACAAAATTATCATGGAAACACCGTGTCTGCTCCCCAGACACATGCACATGCTAACTCTTTCTTGGAAGGAGCGCCGTAACATTGATTTACATCTGCCAGTCCAAGTTAAAAAAAAAATGGAAGAGCTGCCAAATCTGCCTCTATAAATCCTAGTGAGTTCACATGTTTTTAGCCTATGCACTGAAGACAGAAAAAGAGATTGAAGGCTTTGAGACAGCAGACAATGAAAGGGTACCTTCCTGAAGCTTTTCAGAGGAGCCACTAGAATTCTTCCCATCATGTCCGAGACGGACCGTAATTCTAATGTGCAGATTCGCTTCAGTATTCGATGCACAATATTAAATAACTCTAACAGGTCAACCTAGCAGGTTAGGCAGAGGTGCATTGAGTGGTACAGAGGGACCGTGTAAGTGCAGTGTTATACAGAACCGTCGGAGCCATGTAAAGCTCCTTCTGTCCGCAGCCAAGTGACTGACAGGAGCCTCTTCCAAGATTTTCCTTATTAGAGGTGATTCTCTTTTTCCTGGTGGTGTCAGACCCTTGCGCTGCGAATGTCTTGAGCAACGGACCCGAACCCAAACTGCTACTTAAATAAGAGAAGTCTGGGACATGCTTTTGGTAATCCTGACTGGTGCATAGAAAAGGAGACGTGATCCTCTTTTGTCAGTGATGAGATCACAAATTGACATCCATGTCAGATGAAAGTATCTTTGCTGCTGTTTCCTTGCTCCTGTAAAGAACTCCTGCTCTACAATCAACAAGACAAATAATAACAAGTGTTGGAGAGACTGTGGAGAAAAAGGAACCCTCGTACATTGCCAGTGGGAATGCAAACTTGTACAGCCACTATGGAAAACATTATGGAGTTTCTTCCAAAAAAATTAAGACTAGAATTACCATATGACCCAGCAATCCAGTCTTATGGGTTACCTACCCAAAAGTTCTGAAAATATTTATCCATAAAGATACATGTACCCCAATGCTCATTGCAGCGCTGCTCACAGTGGCCAACACATGGAAACAACTGAAGGGCCCTGCGACAGAGGACTGGGTAAAGCAGCCGTGGTACATACAGGGCCCAGCAGAAGTAATGTCCTTTTTTAGGAGCTGGTAATCTACACCAACAATTTTATTACAAAATCATAAGCATGTAATTCTGTATCATAACAATACTTTAACTACTTAAAAAGGGCGTTACTTCTGCCAGACCCGGGATACGCAATGGAATATTATTTGGCCACAAGAAAAGATGAAACATTGCCATTTGCGACCAACATGGATGGACCTTGAGCTTATCGTGCTAAGTGAAATAAGGCAGACAGAAAAAGTCGAGAACCATATGACTTCACTCATATGTGGGATATAAAACTGAAAGCAACAAATCAACAAGATAAGCAAACAAAAACCCACAAACACAAACAGTTTAGTTGTTAGCAGAGGATAAGAGGGGCGGGGGGAGGCGGTAGAAAAGGGTAAAGGGGGTCCGATACATGGTGATGGAAGGAGAACTATGGGTGGTGAGCACGCAATGCAATATATAGGAGATATATTATAGAATTATGCATT
The DNA here is from genome assembly GCA_004026885.1 of Lyroderma lyra. Lineage (NCBI taxonomy): Eukaryota > Metazoa > Chordata > Mammalia > Chiroptera > Megadermatidae > Lyroderma > Lyroderma lyra. Next base: position 247,138 of record PVJL010001548.1, read on the forward strand.
TGAAACCTATATAGTTTTATTAACCAATGCCACCTCAATAAATTTAATAAAAATAAAAATAAAGAACGCCTGTCTTTCTGAAGTCACTGGAGAGCCCCAAGTATTAGCTAACAAGATACTTACTGCCCTGATCGAAAAATCAGCTGCCTCTAGGGCACATGGATCTCTGGGACAGAGCCAGAAATCTGCATCTCTAACAAGCATCCCAAAGTAGTAGTTCCCTAATTTAGTTGATTGCTAGAAACATCTGAGAGCAGTTTCAAAGTGTGGATTCTCAAGACACACCAGGACCTCTTGAATGGAATCTCCGACAGTTTGTAAATTGTGATTGAAATCATGGACCATTATTATGCTGTTCAGAGTTGTTTACATGAAGATGAAAGTGAGAGATTCCAGGTGATGTAGGTGTCACTTCTCTCTAATTGTTTGCTTCCTTTTACGAGAAGAGTTAGGTAACCCATTATGTTTCCATTCTTGCCTTGGACGCCAGAAAACTGAAAGCTGATAGTAACTCTTCCTGGCTCAGATTTCTAGGTAAAATTGTTTCCCTTTCTACTATTAGGTTCTTTAAGTATTTTTAAAAATGTAACTTTAAGTCACCTAGAAATAGAGCATAAGTTACAAATTATGCAATATAAGTCACTTCAATTCAAGCTTTCCCATAGACTTCAGAGAGTCACCTTCTCTATTCAGCTTGTACATGTGGGCGAATTTTGCATTTTACAGTTATACCAATAATAGGGCTCCCATCAACCCGGCTCATTTGAATAAATGCCAGAGGATGATGGTTCTAGAAGCACTGTTGTACTTGACTGAGTGGAGGGACCACGGTCTTGTTCAGTTTCTCCAGAAGCTCAGTTCTTCCTTCTCAACCCAATTATCTGCTAAGGAGCAGCTACCGTGCAGTGAAATACACCGTGGAAACCTGCAGTCAAAAGAACTGGGGTTCCCAACTCTGCATGCATTCCGTAAGTCATTACCACTGTGGATCTGGCTTCCTCACTTACGAAATGGGATTGACGACCTTGACCATGCCTGTCTCTTGGACTTATTGTGAAAGCCCTTCGTAAAATGAAGTGTTTTCTACGATGTAAATTATTTAACAACTGATGGAATAGCCCAGAAATGCTAAATAAAATATACTCAAATGTGATAACTGACGCTTCATCAAAGAGGACTTTCTTGTTCCTAGAAAAGGGTGGTAGTTTTGAAAAAGAAACCTAAAGTATTCTAATATGCTCCTCAAACAGATGAAAGCCTTTAAGAGAACAGTGGGTAGCAGGGTGAGGACCCCAGCAGGGAGGATGGCCTTTGAATTTCCGGGTGTTTTGGTGTACACTGACTTTGCACTCATCAGGTAATGCATGGGGCATTGTAGTCAATCCTATAGCTCACTGTGGGAGGGCTTCACCACCTATCGTGTGTCCAAAGGAAACAGACCAGAGTGCTAAGGGGCCTGGAAACCGTATCCCATTAAAAATAGTTAAAGGAACTTGGCACATATAGCCTGAAGCAGACTCAGGGGGACATGGTCCTGCCTGCAGATGTATATAGAGAAAGTGGATTGTCATGCAAAAGAGGGAAGAGTTTGTTTCAGTGTGGATGCCCCCACAAGTGAAAACTGCTGGAGACAAGATGTCAATTCAGAGGAAAACAAATTTCAGAACGTAGTACACTAACAAGTGAAATGGTGACTCCCAGAACATCAATTTTCAGAGGTTTCAGAAGGGACTCCTGCCCTTGGTGAGAAGTTGCAGTAGATAATCTTGGACACGTTCTGACCATAAGATGCTCTAAGGCAGTGCCTTCATCACTGACAAACACCAAGTTTCTCATTCTTGGACACAAACTATCTTTCTGCTAAAGAATCTAAACTTGACATTAGGAGGCAGAGGTCAGGAGTTATCACTGACAAAGCCTTGACTTTGGGATCCTAAGCCCATGCCACACCGAAATTGGTGCTTTTTAACATCTTCTCTACTTACTACTTCATTCTGATTGTTGTGCTTCTCAAATTAAAGCTGGATGCAGCACCATCCCCCAGACCCTCTCCCTTGGCACCCAGCCAGAAAGCCACTGCTGTCATTTGTGTTTTCATTTAGTAAATAAAGATCAGAAATGGCTGCGGCTTTAATAGATTGAAAACTGTGGTCTGCAAATAAATATCTTGGGGGAATTAGAGGAGATTTGGAGAACAACAGTCAATCTCAATATAATTAAAAATAAGCTCTCACCTGCTACTAATTTCCTTCTTGTTTCTTTGCTAACAGAAATCTTTGTTTGAACAAAGAGGTAAAAGGCACAGTTAGAGGCTGTTTACACAGTGCAAATGAGAGTGCTAATTGTAGGGAGCCTGCATGTTAATGAGAACGAGGTTATTTATCGGTGTGAAATGCTGAGTGCAATAAATTGCAGGTGATATTTCAGGAAGCCTTCATTTTCTAATGATTTTTGTCACCTCCAACAGTGGCCCCAAACTCAAGCGTAGAACGTTGTCATGAAATAGGAATTGGCCTGGAAGCCGAGAGACCTGGCTGTGGTCCACAACTACCTGTGTGCCCTAGAAGAAGCTACTTCCCCTCTCTGAGTGTCAGGCTCTGTATCTGTGAAAATCAGACATCTCTAAGTTTCCTGCCAGCTCTGAACAGCATGGTATAAGAAGCACCAGAAGGGTCCCCAGAGCTTCTACTGAGAATTAAGTTTCTCTTTCTTGGGATAACCTTTGTTGTTCTGAAACCAACTTACAAAAATATATTCTTGGGGCCTGGTTTCCAAGCTCCCAGGTTTTCCCCTGCCCTGGCTGCTAGGGCTCTGCCCAGCTCTTTTTGAGGAACTCATTGAAGATCCCTGGAAGCAAGCCTCCTGGCAGAACCACAATATCACATGCCTCCCAGCTGCCAGATCTCTCAAGAGGCTCCAGGCCCCCCGACCTCCCCACGATCCATTCATTCAGCAAATAATCTTTGATCACCCATTGTGAGCAAGGCACCATGCTAAACACTAGGGACACGGAGTTCTGCAAGGCGAATACAGGCCATGCCCGCAGGGAATTCTCTAATGGGGAAGTCATACATGAAACAAGTAGTTATCCGAAGTAAACTTTATTATGTGCGTAAGAGTTGGGGGCCACCCCAGACAGAACTGTACGTCCTCTCTTTGTATCTCGCTCACCCTCACAGCCTTCCATCCACTGCAGCACTTGTGACACCTTACTGCACTTGGTCAGTGTCTACTGGTTCCCCTTGCTAGACTGAGAGTACATACAGCCTCTGAAGAAGCAGTCCCTCAGATCCCCCACCCCCATGTGGGGTGGGCGAAAGAAATCTACCCCAGCATGCCAAGGTATGACCCACCTGGGCAGCCAGCTCCTATGGGACTGACCCAGTGACTGTTTCACCACAAAATTTTTGTAAAAGGAATTGAAATTTCTTGTTTCTGATCAACAAGCCTCCCCCACCATGCAACAATAAGGGCAAGTCTGTAGCGCAAAGTGCCACACACATGACCTTGAATGGGAAGCCAGGCCTGCCCCCGACTTCTGCCCCCCCCCCCCTATGCTATGACATCTCTGGATGGAGGGCCCATCTGGTGAGCCAAGCACACACCCGGGAGTGGGGGGTGGGGGGCAGGAAATTGAGCACAGCCCACCCTCCCACCAGCTCAATTCTGAAGAGTATAGGATAGGCACTTAATGAAGTTTTGATGAATGAGTGAGTGAATGAATGAATGAATGATTAATCCCTCCCCCAAAAAGGGACTTTTTATTTCAAAAATTCTGGAAGCAAAATTTCACATCAATCGCAATTTGCCCCAGGTATATGAGTGCCGATACACAGGAGCGCAAGTTACAGTAAATACCAAGGTGGAGCTCTACCCCCCCGACATGAGCATCACATCTTCCTCAGAAATCTCCACAACAATCCTGTGGGGCAGGAACTGCCTTAGTCCAGCACATTCTTCCCTGCTCCGACCTGCCTCCCTGAGCTGCTTTCTTCACTCTCCAGCCCTTTTGCCTCCTCAGTTCATTCTTCAGATCGGATCTGAGCTCAAAGGTCAGTTATCCTAGAAAGCCTTTGTGAAGGAGGACCTGAGAGAGTAGGAGGCCCATGTTCTCCCTGCACAGCACAGCTGCCTATCAACTCATCCCAAAGGTCTCCGGAGAAAGAGAGACTGAAGTGTGAGGCTTACACCCAGGGTCATGGGTACATACCCAAGGAGGGAAGGTGAGACCCCCAGGTGGGCTCATTAGGGTTAGTTACTAGCAAACCACCAGGCTAACAGGGGTCACCAGGCAGTGTCCAACTGGCCCTTCTGCAAGACAAGGAACTTAACCAAGAACCATTTTCTGTAGCAACACACAGGGAAATTCCTAGGGGGCACACGGAAGTCAGCGAGCTTGCTCGCCGTGCAGCCAGCAGAAGAGGATTTTGCTGTGGGCCTTTTCCCTTCCTACTAGGGGTAGAGAACATGTCTACTGCAGATGATTCCCACCCGAAGTCGCAGAGGAAGGTCTCAAACAAGCATCTTTCCACATAGCTCGCCTGTGGGGGGAACCATCCTCACGAATGCTTCTGAGTATGAAACAAATAAGAAAATTATTTCAAAGAGGCAGGGACTTAAAAACCAATGTCAGTAGCCCAAAGGGTGGTAGAGAAAAGAACGAGACTCTCCCACCAGTTTTCACTATGATGGGAAACTCCCTTCTCTAACATAAAAGTTTTGTGAAAAAGCAACAATGTATATTCCTTGTAACGAGTGCAGTGAGGCTCGGGCACTAGGAAGTGGGAAGCCTCTTGTTAGCACCCCCCACCCCCCGCCCCTGCCACACACCCCCTCCTAGGACAAAAAGGAAAGTGTTTCCTATACAGTAACTGCTGTAGCAAACTTGGGGGGCCTATCTTCCAAAAACAGGACCCCCCACACACCTCTGCCCCAAAACTCAAACTCTCAGTTCCAGGACCCTTTGGTGGAAAGAGTAAGGGCTCTGCAGCCGCCTGGGCGTGGAAGGGAATCACTGTCCAGTCACGCAGTTAGAAGCAAGGTCCCCAACCTTACTGAGCCTCAGTTACTGCACCTGTGAAGGGGGACAAGACATCTCTCACACAGGGTTGTTACGGATTCAAAGGGTCGGACTCGAGCACAGCAGCTGACACAGTGCCTATGAAACAGCCATGCCTCCTAAGATGTCCGGAGTCCTTCCTCCATACCTGCACGTGTACCCTAAAACAAAGAAATCAGAAACCCAGAGGACTTCTCTATTAGGCAAAGGAAACAAAAAACGTGGGAAGCCGTTTCTTCTTCTAATTGAACGTTCTAAGTATTGAGCACCTTCTTTGGCCAACCCAAAACAGGTTGGGGTCCTTTCTAAGTGCCCCTACCACTCTTTCATAGTACCCCCAATCACAGCACGTAGGCCTCTAGTTTATAGTATGATCACCTGCCTATCTTCATCACCTACTGGATTATAAAGTTTAGAACATGATCAAGGAGCAGTGTGTCTAAGAAGGCTGTCTGGAAAGTATCCAGCCATGTAACTGTTCTCGTTATATTAACTATGGCTGGATTTTTTCTGGACAGCCCCCAGATACCTTCTTCACAGATGTTCATCCAGTCCTTGGCACAGGGTCCAAATATTTGTTTAATTAACCAATAAACATTTTAAAATGCATTATTATTATTATTATTATTATTATTATATTATTATTATTATTAGGAGAAACATGTAGTATAAAATCATCCTACAGTAAAAATCTGGATAAAAACCTAAAATAACACAAATAAGATCAGAAATGGAAGACAGGAATAAAAGACTACTTTAAGGAGTGTGAAATTCCCTGACTTCAGGAGGGGAGACTCAAAAGAAGTTGTTTCACTTCCTTCTAAAATTAGACAAAATCATTTAGAAAATACTTTTTCATTACAAATGTAATGATTTGTAGAATTTCAAATAGGCCATAGACTTCCCAAGACAATGGAGAAATTAAAGGAAAGGAATGATATACCAGTCATAGAAAACAGCCCACTCAAAAAGAATAAAGTATAAAAAAGAAAGTTAATGAAACAAGATGACCAACAAATATATAAAATACATGTTTAAAAAAAAAACATGTAAATGGATTTCAAAAGCCTATTCAAAGATTCTCAGATTGGGTCAAAAACAAAATCTTACTATTTATTGTTTATCAGTACACCTTAAAAAAAATTAGCACAACAATATAAACAGTAGGTGAAGGAATGTGATGTAGTTGCACACAAACATAAAGCACGACTACAATATTACTATTAGATAATGTTGAATACCAAGCAAGTGCAAGAGAGACCATCATTTTCTATAAGCAAAGGGCTCAAATTACAATGAAAATATAATTTTCATGAACTTTTACATGTCAAATAATACTGCATTTACACATGTAAAGCAAAATTTTTTAGAAATACATAGAGATAAATGACAGAATATGATCAAATTCAGAAATGTTAACACATCTGTCTGTGACAGCTTGAATAAATGAAAAAGTAAGCAAGGACATAAAGGTGCTCATTAATCTGTTTATTAAAATGCATTTAATAAACACATGTATAAAATTGTGTATTTAATAAACACATTTATAAAATTTTATTAAATTTATAAAATTTGATATTGTACAAACAGAAAATATACTTTATTTTCAAAAACATAGTTATTTATAATAATGTATAATAGGATACATAGAAAATTTCAAAGTCCAAAATCAAAGTTTCACATGCTGTATCTCTGACCACAATTAAACGAAATCATAAATTCATAAGAAACGTTTAAAGGTAAGCCTATCCCATTATAGATTTTTGAAAGTGCTGTACTAAACAAATGTTAAAGAAATATAAACTATAATTGCACATAATTTTCAAAATAAAGATAAGAACACTATCTATATAAATTTATATAAAACACTCAAACTTCTCAGAAGTCTGTAGCTTCATATATTTCAATTTAGACAAGAAGAATGGGAAAATGAAATAATTATTTTAAATCTAGAAAAAGAACAACAGAATAACTTTTTTAAAAATAAGAGAAAGGAATAAATAAACATAAAGGAACTTAATAAAGATAAAGGAATAAATGAAATTAATTAAATAGCCAATTTTCAGAATTAGTAAAATAAAATTTTAGAAATACACACATACAAAAAAAAGAAAACAACCAAAAATAAAAAAACACACCCAAAATAACAGAGAACTAGTCTTGGAACACAGAGAGCAATCATGTACATAAGCTTCTAACAAGGAATTAAGGAAGGAAGGCTCCTGGGAAGGCGAGGGTGACAGTGGAGGACGGCTTAGGGGACTCACAGAAAACCGGAGGACCTAGAAAGCAAAGCCAGCCATGGCTTCCTGTCGTGTGACTGCATTGAACAGTGCTAACGACCCAGTTCCTGGCCTTGAAGCGGCCACAGGAAGGCAGCTGCCCCCGGAAGGCTGGAAAAGGCAAGGGGATGGACCCTGCCCCACCGGAGTGTTCGCTGGCACCTTGATTTCGGCCCCATGTAACCCATTTCCAGATTTTCTGACCCCAGAACTATAAAGAAAGGAGAAAAAAAATGTATCTTGTTCTAAGTCACCAAGTTTGTGGTAACTTGTTACAGTAGAAATAGGAAAGTAATAAACTCATGAAACCATGTTTGATAAAAATTTTTTAAAGGTGAGAGCAATACTGTAAAATTAGATATTGGTCTTGGACATTTAAAAATCGAAGTGTTGGGGGTTCCCTGGTGGTGTAGTGGCTAAGGCTTCAGCGCTCTCAATGCCGCAGCCTCGGTTCGATTCCCAGCCAGGGAAACACCAAAAAAAATAAAATAAAATAAAAAACAAAGTGCAAAACATTCCCCTCAAAATTCAAAATGGTCATTCGACTAATAGATTCCTTCACTTCCTTACAACTTTTGTCCTCTATTAATATTTTTCTACACACACACACACATTCTCACATACACACACACACACACACACACACATTCTCACACACACACGCACGCACACTCGCACGCACACACGCACGCACACACACTCACACACACACTCGCACACACACGCGCACACACACTC